>JAJOOS010021014.1:0-45344 GCA_029582725.1 Solanum chiquidenum
TATCCCCCCCCCCCCCCCAATGTCCCTCATAAGTCACAAGTCGTCGGAGCCTCTCTCTCTCGCCCTCTCTCTTTCTCTCCATTTTTAAGAAAACTCCACTGTTCTTTAGATATGGATTAGAGGTCTTAACTCTATATTAGTTCTTTGGCTATGTCAATCACCTGAAGAATGCCAAGTACATCAAAAAATCCAAATGTTTGTTCTTTAATGGTTATCTTTGATTAATTTCAAAATAGGAAATTAAAATTCCTTCTCAACAATTCAAGAACTCTAATTTCAACTCTAAAAGCTTACTTTCAAAGGTTTTTGAGCTACTCTTTTACACTTCAAAATTTGGCTGCCACTCATCCTCTATTCACACTGTGTTTTTCATTCACATCTCCTCTCCAAATCTCAAAAACATTGATAGAGGGGTTTTCTTTTGGTTAATCGTGTTGTTTTATTTGTGAGTAAAGTTGAATTTCAGTAGATCTGAGAACTTGCCAGTGTTCATTGCCATAAAAAAGGTCAGTGCCAATATTATGTTCTTTCTTCAATATGTAGGGTTCATTGTGTATTTGTGTGGTTTATTAAATATACTCATGTAATAGAATTTGATGAATTGTGCATTTCAACTTATACCACGTTATATATCTTTTTCTTTATTAGAAGGTACATTCTATCTGCAGCTAATCATTTATGTATATAAAAATCATGCATTTCTTTGATTTGATGTCATTTGTGTATCTAACAATAATGGTTTTAGGTCTTAGTTAAGATTACTCCCTCAATAAGAATTTTATACTATTAACTAAAAACAATCATTTCTTTAAATATAATAATGCATGATTTGTTGGAATCTTTTTTGAAATCAAGATATATGGTTTAACTAGCATGAATAAAAAAACACTTTTTCATTTTCTTAATATGAAGGGAATCAACGTTCTGATTTAAAACCACGTTTTTACATACTTACCTTCAAAAGCCTTCAGATCTTGAGAGTCATTTTTTTAAACACTTGACTATTTTCTTTCAATTGAAAACAAAGGGTTGCAACTATTTTTTAAAATATTTCATTTAAAATGTAGGTTTATTAAATTAATTTTGCCCGCTCTTTAAATTTGGAAAGATTATTACTTTATTATGCTTGGGTTTCAATCTTCAAGTATATAATATTTTTAAATATTGAGTAGGCTTATTACTTTTTTCTCATTTTTCTAAGACTAAATTTGTATCTAATTACATATTATTGTATTTTTCGTGAAGCTATATAAACAATTCGTCTTTCTAGTAGAGATGGCTTGAATCAATTTTAGTTCAATGCTAATAAAGGATGGGTTGACTCATTGCTTCGTTATTTTATGAACTCAACCACATAAACAATAATTTCTGCATTTAATTGTCCGAATGAGGGCTTTCATTAACTTATATTAGAAGTATTCATATATATACTATTTATCTACTTGGTGAATTTTTGAAGCCTAAATAATTTCTTTACATGGTACTTCTCTTAAAATACTAGTAATGTCTTTTTTAAGTTATATTTTCATTTTCACTTACGTCATATTTTTAATCAAATCATATATTTTTGTCAACCTAAGTTTTGTTGGTAACAATATTTAATAGATCTTTAATGATGCTTAATCTTATTCCTTTAGGATAACTTGAACTCTTATTTAGAATCACATAAGTTAAGTAGACCATTAATTAGAGTTAATTTTAGCATTACTTAAATAATTATTTAAGTGTCCTAATTTACCTAAAAAATAATTAGGTTGTAACTCCTTCAGTTAAATAATTTAGAAATCATCGATATTTTGTACATTATTTGACGTGAGTTAAAATGGGGTATAACAACAAACTCATCCCGAACACCTCGAGATCCAAACCAAAGGTCACTCTAGAACAAACTCGGTATTTTAGAGCTAACCACACTAATGAAATTTTCATCTGAGCGCGTTTACCAAGAATATTGACCAAAGTCAAACATCGGCCAAAACATTAAAGATGAAATGCCTAACCGCACAAACTCAAGCCGAGGGCCTCACAACCAAAACTAACCATTCTACTAGACCAATATTGACCTTCCTGATCTTTCAAAAAAATTAGACGACATCAGATTCTGCGGATGTTGACTAAAGTCAACTCTTTCACTTAAACAACCTTTCAAAAGGAAAAACTTTCTCAAAACTCTCTCGACCACCTCGGAAAGAATCCCACTCAATCCAGCAAGACACAAAAGCTTCAAGGAAGCTATGGGTAGGGGCAAAGCACTAAAAGCATGCAAGAAAATAGATTTTACCGTGAGGGTCATTACAAGAATAGAATATAGGATTAGAAGGAATGATGACTAAAATATATGACAAAAGATATGGTTTCATTTGGTAGTCGATCTTCTAATCAAAATAGGAGTACAAGGACAAATACAAATAGATACCAAATCATATGTGAAAGAAAAATACAGACTAATACTAGTTAAAATAGAGGGAGATTTACAAATCAAAATTTCAGGATTCACCGCAGTCTCTGAATCCAAAAGTTGCTCCACACAAGGAATTCCTTAATGGAAAGAAGTCATCCTATGATATGCAGGGTGTAGAAGTATAATATGAATACAAATAAGAAGTTCTGAGTAGGCATAGGCCGACATAGCTCAAAAGATAATGCAAGCATAAATTATAGGAAAGGAAAGCAAGTATAGTATAAAAATCTAAAGAAGAGATATTGCACAATTAATGTAAATATAGACAAGGGAGAAGAATAGAATAAGGAAGAGACAGAGACAAAGGAACATAACTGGAGGTGCTATCCAAATAACCTATCCACTACAAGGGTTCATTATGGAAGCCATCAAACCAAAGATCAACATCGGTAAATACCACAACACCTCACAGTGGACAAGAGGCTAATCCAAGCTGGATAAAACCAAATGGACCAATATATAGTCAAGTCTAAACCATTTATATATCTAACTAACAAATCAACGGAAGATACATAATTATATAATGAAACAATAATCTAATCAGACCCCATAAGCCCGAAAGGTACAGAACATCAAACATACCCCAACAAATCCCCATAAGATCTGCTTGTGCAAACAACAATAAATTATACTCGTGATAGAAAATGCATAGGATGTGAGTTATGTAATAGAAACCAATGCTGACATACAATCAACTGTGGATTTCATTAAGAAAATATTTATTGTTGATTGGGATGTCCATTATAGAAATTGCACTCAAAAGATGTTTTGGAAGAACCCTTGAGTACTCTTTCTTTTTTGTGCATAGGTACACATCTAAAAATCCAATTCATTTTTATCCATCAACATGGCACTTTAGATACGAAATGATGTTGACCTTTAAGGAAAGAATTTTTGCTCAAACTTCGCCCATATCCAATCTCTTCTTTCTATTTTGCTTGTATAATTTTTATGATATTTTTCTACTTTTTGATTTCTTCTGGATAATAATATGCTAATCATAAAAATAATAAAGGAGTGTTCTACACTTAAAATGAAGGATAATATGGAACATCAGAGTGCTAATGAATATCTGAAGTGATTGAAAGTTCCATTCGCATTGATTAGTAGTTGTCATGATAAATACTCCCAAGTGTTAACTTTAATATGTTTCATATTCACTAACGTTCATATATATATATTTCCTTTTTTCTTTCTAAATATAGATTATTTGTTATATGTGGAAGATACTAATAATATTATTATAAATGAAGAATAAAATAAATTATTGTTTTAAATTATCTAATTACTTGCTCCGGTAACATAATTGAATACTTGGTGTGATTAGTAAAGTTTCTGCCATGTGACGAGGAGGTTGGGGGTTTGAGTGGTGAAAACATTCTCCTATAGAAATGTAGGGTAAGACTGCATAAGACAGTTTGTATGTTTTTTTGTAAACAGTTCTAAATTATTCTCCTGCCTAACAACATTCCCCTCACTACACTTTCGATTTCAGCCTCAAGTCTCATTCCTTACTAAAAAACACTTTATAATCTTACCCAATGGCTGGTGTCATCAATTGAGCCTTGCAATTATTTCTCATCATTTACTCATTCCACACATATGGAATTCAATCGGAATTGGAACTTATTTCTTTAAGCTCAATTCCAAGATTAAAAAGAACATGTAACTTCTTCTTAAATGTTTGTGTGGCCTATCAATTATATACATGGTCGTCGACAAACCCTAGTATGTTTTCCTTTTTATAAGAAGCATGAATTCAATAAAAGTGATATATCATTAAGGAGCTAGATTAAAGGAAAACCTTCACAATTAACTCAAAATATTGTTCTTTCCCTTCATAAATAGTGTGATGCTATGTTTTGGATTTGATAGTCCGACGATATATCAGTTATGGAGATCTATGAAGTATATAATTGTCCCAAAACTATACGATAATTGGTGGCAAATATGCCGCTAGTATTTTGTTTAAAAATGTATAAAATTAATTATAATTTAAAAATAAAACTAAAAAAATAATATTATAGTAGTTCTTAAATTTCCATGGAAAAGCTCTTCTGCCTAAAAATAAATTTCATTATAAATACCCATATGGAAACTCATAAAATTTTCACCTTTAATACCCTAAGGGGGCGTTTGGTTACTGGTTAGAGTTATGCAGGTATTAGTTATGCAGGTATTAATTATGCATGTATTAGTTATGCATGATTCAATTATGTTGAATTTAGTTATGCGGGTATTAGTTATGTATGTATTATTTGATTATGCAGAGATTATAATACATGAATTATTAATTATTGAATATTGAATTTGTTGTAAATTAATATATATTATTTACAAATAAATAAGTAACCAAATAATATATTTCAAGTACATTATAATATCCTATTTTATATAATTTAAATATTCTATCAATATATTGTATATATTGTTTATATATTTTAATATACCTAATAAATGAATTAGGTATAAATTCACGTCATAAGCAAAATAATAATACATGTTAATTAAATATGTGAAATATATTTAATAATATATAACGATTATATATGATTAGCATATGCGCCGATAAAATCTATACAATCCAATTTATAGTATTAATAAAATATTTACATTTGAAATTCAAATGAAAACAAAAACAAGAAAAAGGTTCTTCAGTAAAGAAGAAACAAAAATAAAATACACAGTTTTCTTACAAAAATAAAGAATTTTCCGTTGATTTGACAGAAATTAGCCATGGATAGAAGATACAAAAGGCTAAACTGTAGCACTAACGACGATTAAATTTAGCACGAGCTTTGGGGTTTAGAAAAAGGTTGTTCGTGTATTTTAAAAAAGTTAGGAAAACATTATAGTTAGGTAAAGTTTTCAATAAATAATGATTTAAAAATAATTTAATAGGGGTAAATGTGTAATTTACTATTTTAATACATGTATAACTAATACCCGCATAACTTATTCCACCTTCTACCCCTCATAACTTATACATAGATTTCCTCATAAGTTATGTTGGTATTAATTATGTAGGATTACAAAAAACACAACCAAACACCGTATAAAATTAATACATGACTAACTTTTATACAACATTTAGAACCCTACTAACCAAACATGGTATAAGTTATGTTGACTTTTCAACCGAATAAAAAACTTCTACCAAACATAGTAAAACTAATACAAGTTTTTATTTATGAATAAAATGTACTCTTATACAGTAACCAAACGGCCCCTAAATATGAAAGCCGGTAGACATTTAACCTTAAATACCCCACTTATTGATGAATCCAGATTGGGAGGAGGGAAAATTGAGATCTGCACCAGCACTTCGTTATCAATAGAAGATTTGAGAACTAGAGATTATCTAGAGAGGAACAAAGATAACCCAAACTTTTTCAAGTAGTTGGCATGATTTGTGCATATCATAGTGAATGAGTGATGTTTGTATAAATCCTTCAATTCCTTTTCCATCCGAATCAGAGTGGCCATTGAAAGTCTCCTTTCATGGTTGCAATGGATGTAGGAATCAATAAATAAAATGGAAAGAATATGTTCAAATGATTGAGTCTATCCATCACCCTGTATAAAAACTGTAGGGATTTATGGAGCTATCAAGAGTTCAATTTATAGAGTCCAAATGGATCAAAATTTGATTTTTGGGTTGGTAGAAAGGTGGTGTTGTGAGACTAACACTTTTGTATTTTCGTGGGGTTAAGCTACTATTACTCTTGAAGATGTGATGATTTTTTTAGGCTTCTTTGTTTTGAGTCAGCCAAAAAAGACAAGCCTCCTAAAATCATCATATCTTGAAAACTAACAGTAGCTTCACCCCATTGAAACACAAAAATGATAGTCTCACAAGACCACCTTTCTACCAACCCAAAAATCAAATGTTGATCCGGCAGGACTCTATAAACTAAACTCCTGATAGCTCCATAAATCCCTGCAGCTTTCCATACGGGGTGATGGATACACTCAATCATTTAAATCAATTCTTTCCATATTATTTGTTGATCCCTCCATCCATTGCAATCATGAAAGGAGACTTTCAATGGCCACATAGACATGAACGAATCAACTCAAGAATCTTACTGCACAACATATAGCAATTCAATAATTAGGAATAGAATTTCAAAAAGAAACAGGAACTCGAGAACTCAAAATCAACTCATCTCAAGAATACTCAAATCTAGTGGTATAGTCCTAGATTTATCTTTTACTGATTTGAAAGTAGATGTAGGGCGTGAGGAAGAACTAGTCCAACACTATGATAGCCTTACATACCTGGAAGAACAAGGTTCTTGAAGAACTTGAATAGGAACTTTATTAGAAGCCTCGAAACCCTAGCTTAAAGGTAAACAACAAGAAAATATTTCTTGAGATTCTTGATTTAGTTTCTTGAAATTACAAGAGTGTAACATCTAACATTTAGCTCAAACACCCAACAAGCAAATCTAACACATCAAGTATATAAATTAAAGAGTACTAAGAAGAGAATTAGTACCTTGGTCTAGAATTTCTCCGGGCTCAAAGAGATGTGGATATCTCTTCTTCATACTCTCCTCAGCTTCCCAAGTAGCTCCTTCAACAAACTGGTTACTCCAAAGGACTTTGACTTATGCTACTTCCTTAGTCCTCAACTTGCAAACTTGGCAATCTAGGATTTGTACAGGAATCTCCTGATAGGACAGGCTATCCTTGATACCAATATCTTCAGTTGGTATGATAAGTGAAGGATCTCCCATGCACTTTTTCAACATGGAAGTATGAAATATCAGATGAACCGCTGCTAACTCTTGTGGTAGCTCTAACTCATAAGGTACATTACCAATCCTCTTGGATATTCTGTAAGGACTAATATACCGGGGACTAAGCTTCCCCTTCTTACCAAATCTCATAACACTTTTCATGGGTGAAACTTTCAAGTATACCCAATCATCTACTTCAAACTCTAACTACCTTCTCCTAACATCAGTGTAGGATTTTTTATGACTATGTATTGTTTTCAACCTCTCTTGAATCACTTTCACTTTTTCCATAGCTTGATGGACTAAATCTGGTCCTATCAACCCTGCTTCACCAACTTCAAACCATCCAATAGGATTTATTCACCTTCTCCCATAAATAATTTCATAAAGAGCCATTTGGATGCTGGAGTGGTAGCTATTATTGTAAGCAAATTCAATAAGAGGTAGGTGATCATCCCAATTACCCCTGAAATCAATCACAAGCCCTCAACAGATCCTCTAAGGTCTGAATAGTGCGCTATGCTTGCCCATATTTCTGAGGATGAAAGGCATTACTTAAGTTCATCTTTAGACCCAAGCCTTTCTGGAATGACTTCCAAAACTATGCAGTAAATTGCACACCTCTGTCTGAAATAATGGCAGAACCCCGTGAAGTCTTACCAGCCGTTTAATATACAACTAAGCCTTGCGTACCTTCTGGTAAGGTCAAAACTGGGGCAGTAGTCAACCTCTTTTTCAATTCCTGAAAGTTTTTCTCACAAGCCTTAGACTATTGAAACTTCACTATTTTCTAAGTTAACTTGGTCAAAGGGGACGAAATAGATGAGAACTCCTCTACAAACCTTCTATAATAGCCTACCAAACCCAAGAAACTCCTAATGTCAGTTGGAGATGTGGGTCTAAGACAATTTTGCACTGCCTTTATTTTCTAGGTAACAACTTTAATTCCCTCTCCAGAGACAATGTGGCCTAATAATGCCACACACTCAAGACAAAATTCACACTTAGAGAATTTTGCAAATAACTCTCTATCCTTTAGAGTTTGGAGAGCTATTCTGAGATGACTAGCATAGCAATCTTCATTTCTTAAATAGATTAGTATGTCATCAATGAATACGATAACAAACATATCTAAATAAGGTTTGAATACTCTATTCATAAGGTCCATCAATGCTGCAGGCCCATTGGTCAAACCAAAGGACATAACTAGGAACTCATAATGACCATAATGGGTCCTGAATGTTGTCTTTGAAATATCAGATTCCCTTACCCTCAACTGATGGTAGCCTGATCTGAGGTCTATATTAGAGAAACAAGTTTCACCCTGAAGCTGATAGAAAAGATCATCAATTCTCGAAAAAGGATACTTATTCTTGATAGTAACCTTGTTCAACTGGCAGTAATCTATACACATCCTAAGGGAACGATCTTTCTTTCTCACAAATAAGACTGGAGCACCCCAAGGTGAGACACTTGGTCGAATAAAGCCTTTATCAAGGAGATATTTCAACTACTTTTTTACCTATTTCAACTCTGTTGGTGCCATTTTATATGCCGGAATAGATATAGGATGAGAATCTTGAATAATATCTATACCGAAGTCTATTTATCTCTTAGGAGGGACTCTAAGAAGATCATCAGGAAAGACTTTTGGAAAGTCTTTTACTACTACAACTGACTGAATAGGAGGTATCTCAACACTAGAATCATTAACTCTGACTAAATGATAGACATACCCCTTGGAAACTAACTTTATCGCCTTAAGGTATGAAATGAAATGACCCTTAGGCACTGCTGAACTGGTACTCCACTCTATAACTGGCTCATTAGGAATTTGGAACCTAACAACTCGAGTTCTACAATCAATGGAGGAATAATAGGCTTGAAGTTATTCCATACCAAGAATGGCATCGAAATCCACCATGTCTAACTCAACTAAATCAGCCATGGTGCTCTTGTAATTGATGGAAATGACACAATCACGATATACACGCTCAGCTAGAATAGCCTCCCCAACAGGTGTAGAAACACAAAAGGGTTGACAAAGTATCTCAGGAAGAACATCAAAATTATTTGCAACATAAGGAGTCACAAAAGATAAACTTCCTCCTGGGTCTATCAAAACATAAACATCAAGAGTAAAGACTTTGATCATACCAGTGACAACATCTGGAGAATTTTCTTGCTCTTGACGACTAGTGATCACATAAATGTGGTTTGCTCCCCCACCAGTACCGGAAGTAGCTCCTCTAGGAACAACCCTGTCTGGTGGAGCAACTGATGAAGATTGGGCTCTACTGTCCTGATTCCCATTACCTTGGCGGTTCTTAAGGCATTCTTTCATGAAGTGACCCTCTTGTCCACACTTGAAACAACCTGTGGAACCATCACGACACTTACCTGGGTGGGTTCTACCATACTTAGCACATGCAGGATCCCATTTACCTCCTTGTGACACACTACCCTGAGATTGGACAGGTCTAGCCCTGAAGTGCTATGAATTCTGACTATTGTACTCACCCATATTTCTGGGTGAAGGTGCACTAGCAGATGATGGAGAAGGTCCCTTTTGCTTTTGCTGAAAGGACGAATTGTTCACATTACTTTTTTGTTGCCCGGACTCATTTCCTGTCTTCACTTACTTGTTTCTAAACTCCTCCATATCCCTCAACTTATCTTTCTCAAACTGCTGCACATAGACCATCAACCTTGATATATCTATGTCACCTATTAGCATTGCAGCCTTACCTTCCTTACTCGATAGATGAGACAGCACATCACCAAACATACTCATTCTACTCCTCATATCCGCAACCATCTGCGGAGCATAACGGGATAGTTTGAGTGAACTTCAACCCATACTCATAAATGCTCAAAGAATCCTTCTTAAGTGTGAGGAACTCTCATACCTTAGCTTCCCTCAGTTCTCGGGGAAAGAAATTCCCCAACATCGGTAACGTGCATGACCTCATATCCGCTACCCTTCTTCCCTCATATCCGCTACCCTTCTTCCACTGATCAAACCAAGTCCTAGCAACATTCTTCTGTTGATATGCAGCTAGTTCAACTCGCTCAACATCGGTAACGTGCATGACCTCAAATACCTTTTGCAGCTCCTCAATAAAGTTCTCTGGATCCTCAGTAGTGCTTGAACCAGTGAAACTTAGAGGATTCATCTTAAAGAACTACCGGATCCTCGAAGTATCAGCCACTTCCTTTCTATCTCCTTTTTATTGCCCAACCTGGTTAGTCACAGCTTGGCTTAACATCCTGATCGCTTCCCCGAACTCAACATTGTTAACTTCTCCCTAGGGTTGCACTTCAGGTGCATTGGGTACCCCTTGCTCCTCAATAGTACGCCTAACTAGATGAACTCTGATAGCTCTTCATGGAGGCATGATTAACTGAAAGGCACGCACAAACATGAATTAGAAAGAGACTTTATCGAGATGAACTTTATCACACTAAATGAGTGAAATAAGTGAGATTATTTCTAAAGTGTCGCAGCCTCCTAATTATAGATGTGGCACACTTCACACCGATAAACCAGACTCTACAGACATGGCTTCATAGGCTCCCTATGACTCTTGAACTCTGGGCTCTGAAACCAAGTTTGTCACATCCCGAGCCTACACCATGGGCGGGACTGACACTCGAGAACCATTGTTGGCCCCAAGCGAACCCTTGGCCTGGCTTACCTACACAACGGAATACTTAAACGCATTAATACAATGATTCAATGCATCTCTACTCAACTGCTCAATAGAATAACTTAGAACCTTAAAAAGTCAAACATTCAACTTAGCCAAGTGGCAACTCAAGTGTCAACGTAAGAAATAACAATGTAAAGAAAACTGAACTACTAACTATTTATGAAGACTCTAAAACAAGGTGGGATGTCGGGACAAGACCCCCGATCATCCTAACAACTGAAATACTAAAAAATAATGATAAAAAGAGTCCTCCAGATAGCAAGGAGGGTCACCAACTGACTGTGAGTGCTCAACTGGATCAACAAGGCACTGGATGTTGATCCTGGTTACCTGTGTCTGCATCATAAAATGATCCAGGCCAAATGGCATCAGTACATTGAATGTTCGAGTATGCGAGAGGAATACTAAATGTAACATAAGCTTGAAAGGAATCTAAAAGAAACACTTACATTGGCTTTACTCAACTCATGAATAACTTAACTCAAATGCAAAGTAAACAACAATAATGGTGCAGTTATACAAAGCATTTAAAACAGTAGTAGCAACTCAATTGTTTAAAGAAATGCAATAACAACTCTATTTACTTGTAAAGTAATATAATACTGTGGGAGTTTCTCTAACTGACAACCACCACTAGGAGCCGAAGTGGTGATACATCAACTTGCCACGCTGCCAGAACTGTCGTATACTTTGCCGTCACATAGAGCGCCTTAACTAAGTGGATCCACTAGTTTATGATAAAAAGCACTAAGGAGTCATCTAAAAGGTCTGATCCTTTCTACCCATGATGGATATATGGTTTATGGAGACTTGAGTTATTATGAACTCGCGCTCCATATCAGTGCTCAATACTACTTCCAAAATATACTCAGCTCATATGTTTTAAAAACAAAACTCTTTATGTGATTTTGAGATAATTACTCAAGAACTAGCTCAAAGGCTCTCTTGGAAATCTCTGTTTCCTTTCTTGTTCAAATGTTAGAACATTTTAACTTTTGGGAATACTTAGTTCCCATATAATCTTGCAAGAAATGAACTTTACTCCTACTCTTTACTCAAGTCAAAGATTAAGTCATAAAACAAAGTTAAAACGTTTGTAAAAACCTTCTTAAAAATATGGTTCATGCTGAATTATGAATGTGAACGACTGAATGCAAGGTTTTCAATAACCATAGATAGAAATCAAAACTTGGAACTCAAAAACTTCAATTATACTTCTCCTCTCTAAGGTACTCAACTGATGGAGTTCATGCGGAAGTTATGGGCATGAACGACTCGACTCCAGGGTCATAATATCAATAAGGAACTCATGTATACGATTCTTATCATTCTCATACTTAATTACTCAAAACATCACTCAGATCGATGGTGGATCTCAAAGGATTCACAATTGAATGCAAAGGCTTCCTTGAACTCTACTCTTAACTCTCTCTTGAATGTGAATTATGAATTCAAGAGTTATGGTTCATGATATGAAGTATATCGTGATGACAAAATAGACTCATGAATACATTCTTCTCACTCTCGTACTCACTTGCTCGAATCTTGAAACAAGTTATTAGAAATTGTAGAAGACTCCTCAAAGGACTCAAAGGGACTTTCTCAAAAATGTTTGACAGAACTCTCAAGACTTGACTCTGAACTCTTCCTTGAATGTGATTTATAAATTCAAGGTTACAATTTATGATAGGAAAGATCTCATGATGTTTATGAGTGCTTTTAGATAGTTAAACATGAAAAACGGTCAAGAAAACATTGTCGGAAGCAAGTCCGCGATGCGGAGATGCATTTTAATAGTTTGCTCTGAAATAGCTTTTGAGGTAGAGGGGTCCGTGACCTCTCTTTGACGTGAAAAATTATTTTCTAAAATGGGGAGGCAGGTCCGCGATGCGGACTGGGTTGCCAGATTCGCCTGACTTTTTCCTTCTTCAATTTCTAACCCCAATTCGCCTAAATTCAATTCTTTTACTCATTCTCTCTTTAGATTTAGATACCCATCACATGAACACTGGAATATAACACAAAACAAATCTATAAATCGACGCAATAATCTCAAGAACTCTTCAATCTCAGCCTAACTCGTGAACGAATGACAATTTCAAGAACACCATTCAAGATTCATCAACTTTCAACTTTCTAGAACAAACTTCACTGAAATAAATGTGATTGGTGCGTGGGTGAACGAAACCAACACTATGGAAAACTAACATACCTCGTAGGGATCAACCCTTGACGAAATCCACAATCTTAGCTTTGAGAATTTGAGGATTCTTGCTTCTTCTCTTCTTTTCTCCTCTCTAAAACCCTAACTCATTTTTCAAAAGCGTAAACTGACCATGTTCAGCCCCTAAGTAATTACCAAAAACTAAATTAAAATAATAGGGTATGAAAAAGACCAAAACACCCTTCCAGAATCCAGATTGGACTTTCCTTATCCAACCAGCCCAACTTCCAATGACCATATCTCAGTCATACGACCTCGGAATCACGCAAACTTGGCGGAGTTGGAAAGATAATTCCAAGATATTTCCTACGGTATATAGAAGGATACCTAAATCATCTTGAACTAGGAGTTATGGTCGTTTGAAATCCATGTCAGTGTAATTTTCCAGATTTACATTACTTCAAAAAATCACTCTTTTTAATTCTAGCTCTTTCTAGTTCTTTCAAATGGAGAGGTGTTACAACAGAGGTGAATCGAGCCATTTCTATGCAGCTACAGTGAGGGCGCATGCTGAGGAATCATATGATGTGATCACATGTACATGTCATGACACAAAGGTACCCCATAGATGTAACATGACGTATAGAATCCTTAAGTACTCTATACAATCCTTAAGTACTCATAACATAAGAAATAGTGCAATACGAGTAAAACACATTTCAAGTTTGAAAAGTTTTTCATAAAAGAAGGCGAAAGTCTATGAACTTTTCTCATCATAGCAATCTATAACAATATCGAATGAAATTTGGCCTAGCCCATACATCATGTTAAAAAGTAGCAATACATGTAAGAAAGTAACTAAACAATAAAACTTCATCTTCAAAGCATGATGACTCACCAAAGATCGGAATCTCAAGATCAACACCTATCCACGAAACTGACCCTGACTATCGGACCCTACATTTGGGAAAAATGTAGGCAAGAGTATGCGTTAGTACAAAAATGCACAAAATATTATAACTATGCATGAAAACACTTAAAACATGCTAAAACAGGCATTTCATTTATAAGCATGCAATTTACCAAGTGTAAACATCATCATAAAGGTAGTAGGAAAACATAAGACATAATCATCTTTAATGAAACTACCATCATCTTTAACATTATTGAACACTTATGAGATACTTCATTAGGTATGTCTTAGTTCGTCATTAATCTTGTTGTGGGAGATAAACCTTAACCAATATGAGATCATGTGAGTTATAACTTGATCACCCGGTGTTACCCACCCTGAAGTGGGGTGTCCTACTTGCCTAAGGTAGAACTATGGTTTGTAAGCTTAGGTGGATCCACTACCTAAATCACCTACGGGGGCACGTAGTTTATGGGATACAAATATTTCTACTAGAAACCCAGACTCAACTGACCTAAAAGACTTTCATCTCATGAGACATACATGGGAAGTCCGGACTCAACTGACGTAAAGGATTCCATTTCATTTCAATATCCACTCGGTGCTAAGCATAAATCCCACAGAGTACTTATTAAGTCTTACTTAACACATGTCTCATGGAAGGATGTCCTTGATAACCAATCCAAGTTAGTTCATTAGGATAGCTCTTAGATCATGCGTGAGAAAACCTTTCATTGTCCATGTCTACATGTAAGTCTTAGATTCAATTAGTTGAGAAAACATTTTAACCTTAGAATCAACATTATATGAGAAAACTTTTCACATCATGTTCATTATGTGTTGATGAGAATGTCCTTTCAATTAACACAACACCATTATCATAATCATTGACACTTTACTCTCAAAGCATCCTTAAAGCATTTTCATAAAGTTCATAAAACATGCAGAATCTCATACTTACTCTTTCAAGGTTTAAAACCTACTTTCAATCCTCACATCTAGAATTCAAGCATTAGACATGGATTTCATAATAAATCTTGTGATTCTATCACTTCATGCATATATTCATAAAATTCCCCTTTCATCAACAAAGACCCACATTATAAGATCACAATTGAGAAATAGGGGAATTACATAGGTTCTTGGGGATACATCATGAAAGCAATAGGAAATCATCAATTCATTCTTATAGTAACATAATTCAACCATTAGAATGATGTTTGAAAGGAACCCATGACTTTTGAATCAAACCCTAACAATGGGGATCTCTATCTTTCTTTTGAAATTGGATTTTGAAGAAACTCCATAGATGAAAGATATCCATGGATTAAAGCTATCATACCTTAACAACAAAGCCCAATGCTAAGCTTCAATGGAGTAATTGAGCCTTGACCTTGATCCTAGTTTCTAGAGAGAGAAATATTTAAGGGAAGGTGATTTAGGGGAAATATTTTGGGCTTTGGAAATGAACGACTCAACTCAGGGATCATAATAGCAATATGGAAACTCAGTACTAAGAACTCAAGAACTCAGAACTCAGAACTCAACTAAACTACTCATCGCAAAAATACTAAATTTATAGGGTTCATGCTTAAATGTAGACATGAACAAATAAAATCAAGAATCTTAATGCATAACATATAACAATTATATAATTACTAATAAAATTTGAAAATGAATCAGGAACTCAAGAACTTTAAATCAACTTATCTAAAAAATATTCAAATCTAGGGATAGAATCATAGATTACTCTTTTACTGATTTCAAATTAGATGTATGGCGTGAGGATGAACTAGTACAACACTATGATAGCCTTACATACCTACAAAAATAAGGTTCTTCAAGAATTTTGAATTATCTTGAAGAAGAACTTGATTAGAAGCCTTGAAACTCTAGCTTGAAGGTAAACAACAAGAAAACATTTTTTGAGATTCTTGAATTAGTTTCTTGAAATCTCTATGGCCAAGTATTATGTTTTTCATTAGTGATTCATAATTGTATGGAGGAATTTGAGTTGGAAAGAATGAAATTCTAGGAGAAAGAGTTACCTTGAAGAAAAATCTTGAAAGAGATTGAAAGAATCTTGAAAAAGATTGACTGAATCTTGAATGGAATCTTTTTCTTTTAATTTTCCTTAGGGTTTTGCCTTAGGGTTTGAGAGAGAAAATAATGATGGATTAAGAGATAAAAATTGGATTGTTTTGGGTCTTTAATTTGTCAAGAAATTTGTGTAGGGATTTCTTAGAGGTAAAAAGACAAAACGGACATATTAGTTACTACACTATATCAGGTTACTAAAATGGACATAACATATTACTCAAAACTCACATTGATGCAGAATTGGTGGAATTGGAAAGAAGATTAAAATACCTTTAATTTGATTGGTTATAGGCCACATAGCTCTTTATATTCTATGAGGTATGGTCGTTTGCAGTTGACCCAGGTAGAATCTTACATCAACACATAATCGGTAAGGAAACTTTCAACTCAACTTTGTACTTGGAGATTCTAGTGACCTTAATTGATATCCAAATCATTCCCACATTAAAGAATTTACCTTTACACATATGAGAAATTTAAGAATCACTCGATATGACCCTCTATGTAAATGAACAATAGTTCGTATCTCAACTTAGAAATTTTTGGGGTGTTACAATTAATTAGTGTACTCGATGCCTAATTTTGTTTTTATTCTGATGATACGTTGATGATTTGTAGCTATGAAGGAAAATTGATAAGGCGAGGATTGATGTTTGAAAGAAAGGCCAAAAATGCAAAGAGAAGTGCAAACTATACATTGTTGATCACCAAACGAGAAAGGCAAATGCCTAGTGAGCATGACCTCGCCCAAAATGACAGTGCACAAAACTTGTGTCTATCAAAATAGGTCGGCTAACTCCATGAGTGAAGTCGATACACCAAAGAAGAAAGGCAACCTTGTTGAACGTCACCAAAACTAACAATGCAATGAGAAAAAATGAATGCTTGGAAGGCGAACCAAGGTGGTAATCAGCGATTTGCTGAATGTGAAAGGCAGACTCAAACCAGTTTGGCGATTAAGTTAAAAATCCTGAAACCTAAAATATGAAAAGGCGAGCTGAAGCACAAGAGGATATTCACCGAACGAGCTCGGCAAGCCTGACTTATGTCACCAAATTAAACAGGCATTGTGATTTGAGCTAAATGTTAGGAAACTATAAATAGCTCGAATGAAAGTGAAATGACATAGTTATGAAAATTAGAAAGATTAAGAAATATTTTGAGTTTTGAGAGAACACTTGACCTTTGTGAATCACACTTTCTAGCTTTTGAGGTTTTTCAACATTTCTTTTGAATATGACGAATTGAAGTTGATACGAAAGTGGGTTTATTTGTAATTGCTTAATTTCATGTTACCCATAGTTGCTCTCATGGAAGTTATGTTTTTTGCCTTTTGTAATGGGTGGCTAAACCACCAATATCTAGGGAGTGGAATTACGGGGTTGGGTGTTGATTTAATGTAGTGTGTATTGTGTTATTCTTCCTTTTGCAGATGTTAATACATGAATTTGGGCTAATTAGCATGGGGTTAATTTATGGGTTAAGGTTGCTAACTTAAATACTACTTCACATATCTAGTTGATGCTCGGGAGAGATTTATTAGAGTGGGTAGTTATCCAACACTAGAAATTTAGGTGTGATTTCTATACCTTACTTGAAAATAGATGTTGTGGGTCGAATCTATTTTCCCTATTTCTGCATCAATTGAGAGAATAGAGTAAGGTATTGGATTGTTTAGATTCTTATTTAGATGAGACCGAATGATGATTATGTGTAGATGCTTTGAGATCTAAAGATAATTAGCGTCATTGAAGATGACTTAGCCTATTCATGAATGTTCATCACTATAGAGTAGAACAATTATCCATATGTGACATCGATTTCCCATCCCCGCACCCCTAGATTGCTTGTTAATGTCACGACCCAACGTAGACCCTAGGCATAACATTACTTATAAGACCCCGAAAGGCCTCATACAAGCCACTTATCACTCATCATACAAGATAATAGAGCATCAAAAATTTAAAATATAGTTTCAACATATAAAAATTTTATAGAGAAAAGTGGAAGAATAAACATTGTGTCAAAGACATCTAGTACATAAGAATAAATCAGAGCGTAACCCGTACATCAAGTTAAAAACCTGAAATAATAGGCATAATAAAGTAAATTCTTGGTCCTCGAAATATGAGGATTCACCAATCTTAAATATTCTATATGAGATCCCTAGCCAGGAAAGTGCGTATCTGAATTGCCAGACACTACATTCGGGAAAATGTAGGCAAGAGTATGCGTTAGTATGAAAATTTACTAAGTATGATAGCCATGCATAAAAAGTTTGAAATTATGCTAAAAAGGATATTTTTGTGATATGTGAAGACCAAGTAAAAACATAAGGTAAGAGGGATAGAAAACATGAGTCGTAAAACATGGTTAATGAAAGTAAATCTGTATTTGAACACATGTAAGATACTTCTTTAAGTAACCTTAGTTCATTATTATGGGAATTAGCCTTAGCCGATATAAAGACCATGTAAGCTATAACATGATCCCAGTGTCTCCCATATCGAAAAGGCTTGTCCTATTTGCCAAGGTAATACAATGGTTAAGCTAAAGTGGATCCACTATCTAATATCTATCTAGACCATCATCATATGGGGGCACATATGTAAGGGATAATTATATTGCTTCTAGAAACCTGACCTCAACACGGTGGAGCTTCCATCTCAATATCTTCTCGGTGCTAAACATAAATCCCACGGAATGGTTATTAAGTCTTGACTTATCTTATCAATAAGAGCCATGGGTAGTCTCCACATGCCTTATCATAGGGTAGTTCCTTAGACCATGCGTGAGAAAACCTTTCACTGTCCATGATCTTTTCATAATTGCTTTTAAGGCCCATAGTATTTCACTTCATGCTAGAGATACCCCTAATACTAATGGAAATTGTTTTGAATTCGTGGCCTATAATCATTAATGGAATATCCAGATACCATAATAATCAAGATCTAATTTAAGAAAATAATACGAAAAGCATACTTCCATGAATATGCATTCTATTCAAATCTAGATGTCATTCATGTCATGTGGCCAAGTTTCATAGAACATATGGACAATATCATCTACACGATTTCTTGATTCATAAACATACTTCCATGAACATGCATTCTATTCAATAATTCATAAGCTTCATCATGTATTCAAAGTCAATGTATCTTCAAATTCATTTACATCTATTTCATAAAGAAAAAGATATGCATATTTTCATAAATTTATCTTTCATAGTTCAAGACCCATATTATATAAACATAGCTTAGAAAACAATGGTTATGCATGGATTCATGGGAAATCAACTTAAAAACATACAATTACTTAAATTCATGCATATCAATTCTTAAATCAATCAAATAAATCAACATTGAAAGGAAGTCATGTCATGGAAGAAAACCCTAACTCAATTAGGGAATTCTAACTTAGTAAAATGGAGAATTTGGGAACTCCATGGAGGAAAGAGCTTCATGGATGAAAACTATCATACCTTGATACCAAAAGCTTGGAAGCAATGGAGGATTAGGAGGCTTGATCTTGAAACCTTGTCTTTCTTCTTCAACTTCTAGAGAGAGAAATATTTGAGAGGAAGAGCTTGATCTTATTTTGAGAATTTAAGAGAATGAATTGAACTTGGGTGATTTTGGGGTTTAAAATCATTATATACCATTAGACTCGGACCTTAGTAAGAGTAACCTCATTCTCTACCCAGTCCAGTTGTCATTCGAGGACGAATGATCCCAAGGGGGAGATATTGTAACACCCCATAAAGTTTTTGAACTAAGACCCGAACCGTTCTTCGTAGTGAGTGATATTTTTGCAAGGAATTTAAACTTTCTTGAGTATTAAGGTCACTAGATGTAGCACCTTGAGTTTCAAGAAGAACTAAAGAGAGTTCATTCAAGTCATTCCTATGTTTTTCTTTAGTTTTGTGTCAAATTCAAACTACCAAACTCCTCGTACAAGATGAATTAGGTGAGCTACAACATAGAAAATTAAATCCCTTCGAGTCGTCTTTCCAACGCCACCGAGTTTGCTAAATTCCGAGCTCTGAGCATTAAATTGTGACTGATTTACTAAAGACGCGCAACCCTGGCAGCAGCTCCGCGATGGCTCCGCGACAGGGAGCCAATATGGACCTCACTGCCTGGTGAAAAATGACTCCGACTCCCATATCATTTTAATTATATCTTTAAGGGTATTTTATTCCTAAAAACCCTTAGGAGCTCGTCTAAATTTCCCTAAACGTGTAGAAAACCAGTGTTTCATAAATCAAACCCTCTCATCCACTCCAAAATTCTACGCTCAAGGAATTCAAGAAATGCTAAGGCTAGGTTTCATCTTTCAAGATTTTTCCTTCAAGTTCTTCAAGAAGTTGGTTCTTTCAGGTATGTAAGATTTCATAGTGTTGGTTTTGTTCGCCCTCAAAGATATATTTTAGCGACAATAATTTAATTCAATCTCTGCGTCGCGTCAGTGTTCTTTAATTTGGGTCTTCGTCCGTTCTTGTGATCAACTATCTTAACCCTCCTAAATCATTGAGAGGTCCTACATTCTGAAGCATAACCCTTGAATCCATAATTCAAATTCAAGGTAGAGTTAAAAGTTAAGTCTTGAGAGAGTTCCTTCGAACATTTTGAGAAAGTCCCTTTTAGTGTTTTTGATGAGTCTTCTACAAATTCTAATAGCTTGTTTCAAGACTCGAGAAAGTGAGTATGAGTGAGGAGAATGTATTCATGAGTCTACTTTATCATTACAAGATCCTTCATATCATGAACCATAACTCTTGAACTCATAATTCACATTCAAGAGAGTTAAGAGTAGAGTTCAAGAAAGTCTTTGAGTTCAATTGTGAATCCTTTGAGATCCACCACCGATTTGAGTTAAGTTTTGAGGAAGTAAGTCATAGAATGAGAAGAGTCATATACATGATTTCCATATTTTTTTGTATATCATCGAGTCGAGTTGTTTCATGCCCATAAATTCGCATAAACGTCATAAGTTGAGTATCCTTCAGAGAAGTGGTATCTTCCAGTTCTAAGCCTTTAAGTGTTGAGTTCCTAATCCCTTTTGAGAAGTATCTTTGAGTCCTTGAGTTGAATATTTCATGCTCATAATTTCGCATGAATATTATAAATCAAACAGCCTTGAGATGAGAAGTATCTTTGAGTCATTGAGTTGAGTAGTTCATGGTCATAATTCCGCATTAACTCTGAGTCGAGCATTCTTAAAATGAGTAGTATCATTGAAGTTATTGAGTTCGAAGTATTTTAGTTCTATATATGGTTATTGAAAACCTTGCATTGAGTTGTTCATGTCCATAATTCGGCATAAAGCATATTTTAAGAAGTCTTTTACAAACGTTTTAACTTTGTTTAAAGAATTAAGTTTTGAGTTCAGTAAAGAGTAAAGTTGAAGTTCTTTTTTGGAAAAAGTATATGGGGACTATGTATTCCCAAAGAGATTTAAAATGTTTTCACATTTAAATAAGAACAGAAAGTGAGATTTTCAAAGAGCCTTCGGGTTAGTTTTCAGAAAAGAGTAATCGCTTTCTAAATGAAGCAAGCGGGGAAACTTTGATTTTCAAGATAGCCTTTGAGCTAAGTTTTTGAGCACTAATCTCAAATCACAGAAAGAAGTATATTTTTAAAACTTAAACAACTAGTATATTTTAGGAGTAGTATTGAGCACCGATATGGGGGAGGGTTCAGAAAAACCCGAGCCGCCATAAACCATGTAGCCATCATGGGTAGAAAAGGGTCATACTTTTTAGATGAATCCTTTTTGCATAGACTAGTGGATCCGCTTAGTAATTTAGGTCCTATACCTAGGGCAGGGTATAAGATGTGCTGGCAGCGTGAGGGAAATCATTGTATCATCACAATAGCTCTTATGTGATGGTTGTCAGTTAGAGAAACTCCCACAACAATACTTTGTATTTTTATATACATCAGTGTATTTATATTTTTGTATACATCTGAGAGTTATTTGTATCTTTGCATACACACAGAGTTGACATCATGTTTTAAACAACTTTTTTTTATATTGCATTTGTTTTTAAACTACCTTATATTGAAATGAGTTCAGTAAGTTGAGTTGAGTTATTCAGGAGTTGAGTAAAGTCAAGGTAAGTGTTTCTTTTAGATTATTTTCAAGCTTATGTTTATGTTTTAGAATTCCCCTTACATGCTCGTACATTCCACGTACTGAGCCATTTGGCCTGCATCTTTTCATGATGCAGACACAGGTATTCAAGATCATCAACAGGAGATTCGTTGATACATCCAGGAATTCAAGTTAGCTATGGTGAGCCTCCTTATTTTCGGAGGATTTCATTTACTTTTCAGTTTAGTCAGGATGTCGTGGGTCTTGTCCCGATTTCCATCTTTATCAGTTAGAGGTTTCATAGATTGTCAGTATAGTTGAGAAGTCTGTATTATTAATTTATTTTATTAAATATTTTAATGACTTAAGATGCCCATTTTGGGGCGAGTTGAATATATTATATTATTCAGAGTTTTCTTTTTAGTTAAAGCTTTGTATTTAAGATTCATGAAATTTTATTCAGTTTTTATGCTTTGTATGCTTGATTTAGTTTTCCGCTTGTAGTCAGTCAAGATGACGGTTCGCTTGGGGATCAACAATGGTTCTCGAGTGCCGACCACATCCAGGGTATAGGCTCGGGTCATTTCGTGTGCTTTCTTTTTTGATATTCGCCTCGACCTCTATTTGTGTCTAGACTCTTATATTTTCTGTTTGCTTTTAGATTTCTTTATCGGTCGGCCTATGATGTCTACTGAATACCTTTTTTAGTACTTATGCTACACTATACATCTTTTCATGATGCTAATCCTAGTACCAGCTACAAGCAGTAATCGTTCGTGCCCATCTTTTGCAGCTTGTGGATATCAGAGACGAGGGTGAGCACTTGGTGTCCTGGACCAACATGTCCCCTTTTGAACATGTGTTAGCTTGCCTTTTGCCTTAGAGATGGCTTGTTGTGGTCCACTTTTGGGACTTGTATTTATCCTGTAAGTCAACTTTGTACTCGTGCGTTCCAGGTTCGGGTAGGGTTTCCTTTGTACATACTTTTTGGTTTTCTATTTGTTTTTGTCTTTTCTTATTGTTAGTATTACTTTCTTGTAGTTCCACCGTTATACCCACTACTTCTCGTTCTGGGTATGTTCGTATGGGTCTTCTTATCTACTTGTAGGTTTTAGTAAGTGCCATTATTAATCGGGTAGTCAGGTCGTGACATATGGTCGGGAAAAATTAGCAACAACGTCAACTTCTTTGCCTATAAACTTTTCCACTGTCTCCGATCAAAGAGGGAAAACTCTAGACAACCAATTTTGACCCTTCTTTCTTTAAATTACATTTGATTGAGCTTCTAAGTTATTAAAAAAATATTATTTTATCTATCATTATTATTATAATTATGATACTATCATTGTCACATTTATAGAATTACTAATAAAATACATTTTTTCTTAAAAAGTTACTTCTATCACTTTGTTTTTCATTTTAACTGATTGTCAACATTTTATTTCTAATTTAGTACTTACTAAATTAATATAAATATTCAAGGAAATTTTTAAATATTTGTACTTCTACATACTAATTATATATTATACTCGTTATTAAATTACAAGCTCAAATGAATTGATTTAAACAACGAAAAGACCCAAGAAATACTTCAACAATTTGGTTACCAAATAATAACCTAAATATGCACAAGAACCCTAAAAAACAAGGGGCCAAATGCAGCAGCCCAAACATAAACCAATCATCCCTCTTCACAATCCCTACTACCACTTTTTATCCTCATTTAACTACCTAAAATACACTTTTTGTTTCTGATTTTTTAGGGTTTAATCCAACCCCCCCCCCCTCAAAGTCCCTCATAAGTCACAAGCCGCTGGAGCCTTTCTCTCTATATATCTCTCTCTCGCCCTCTTTTTTTTTCTCTCTCTCTCTCCATTTAAAAAAAAATCCATCGTTCTTTCGATATGGATAGAGGTTTTCACTATATATTAGTTCTATAGCTAAGTCAATCACATGAAGAATGCCAAGCACATAAAAGAATCCCAACATTTCTTCTTTAATGGCTATCTTTGATTAATTTCAAAATAGGAAATTTAAATTCCTGCTCAACAATTCAAGAACTCTAATTTCCACTATAAAAGCTTACTTTAAAGTTCATTTTGAAAGGTTTTTGAGCTACTCTTTTACACTTCGAAATTTGGCTGCCACTTATCCTTTGTTCACACTTAGTTTTTCATTTGCATCTCCTCTCCAAATCTCAAAAACATTGAAAGAGCTTTTCTTTTTGTTTATCGTGTTGTTTTATTTGTGAGAAAAGTTGGATTTGAGTAGATCTGAGACCTCGCTAGTGTTCATTGCCATACAAAAGGTCAGTGCCAATATTATGATCTTTCTTCAATATGTAGTGTGCATTGTCTATTTTTGTGGTTTATTAAATATACTCATGTAATAGAAGTTGATGAATTGTGCATTTCAACTTATACCACATTATAAATCTTTTTATTTATCAGAAATACATTCTATCTGTAGCAAATCATTTATGTATATAAAAATCATGTATTTATTTGATTTGATATCATTTGAGTATCTAACTATATTGGTTTTAGGTCTTAGTTAAGATTACTCTCTCAATAAGAATTTTAAATTAACTAAAAACAGTCATTTCTTTAAATATAATAATGCATGATTTGTTGGAATCTTTTTTGAAATCAAGATGTATGGTTTAACTAGCATGAATGACCCTTAAATAAAAAAAAACATTTTCATTTTCTTAATATAAAAGGAATCAACGTTCTATTTTAAAACCAAGGTTTTACATGCTTACCTTCAAAAGCCTTCAGACCTTAAGAGTCATTTTTTTAAACACTTGACTATTTTCTTTAAATTGAAAACAAATGGCTGCAACTATATTTTAAAATATTTCATTTAAAATGTAGGTTTTTCAATTTAATTTTGCCCGTTCTTAAAATTTTGAAAGATTATTACTTTATTATGCTCGGGTTTCAATCTTCAAGTATATAACAGTTTTAAATCTTGAGTTAGGTTAGTACTGTTTTCTCATTTTCCTAAGACTAAATTTGTATCTAATTACATATTATTGTATTTTTGGTCAAGTTATATAAACAATTCGCCTTTTTAGTAGAGATGGCGTGAATCAGTTTTAGTTCAATGCTAATAAAGGATGGTTTGACTCATTGTTTCGTTATTACTACATAAAAATTAATTTCTGCAATTAACTGTCCGAATGAGGGCTTTCATTAATTTATATTAGAAGTATTCATATATATACTATTTATCTACTTAGTGAATTTTTGAAGCCTACATAATTTCTTTATATGGTACTTCTCTTAAAATACTAGTAATGTCTTCTTAAGTTATATTTTCATTTTCACTTGCATCATATTTTTAATCAAATCATATATTTTTGTCAACCTATGTTTTTTTGGTAACAATATTTAATAGATCTTAAATGATGCTTAATCTTACCCCTTTAGGATTACTTGAACCCTTATTTAGAATCACATAAGTTAAGTAGATCATTAATTGAATGTTAATTTTAGCATTATTACTTAAATAAATATTTAAGCATCCTAATTTACCTAAAAAATAATTAGGTTGTAACTCCTTAAGTTAAATAATTTAGGAATCATCGATATGTTGTACACAATTTAACGTGAGTTAAAATGGGGTACAACAACAAACTCATCTTGAATACCTCGAGATCCAAACCAAATGTCACTCTAGAACAAACACAGTATTTCAGAGTTAACCACACTAATAGAATTCTCATCCGAGCGTGTTTACTAAGAATATTGACCGAAGTTAAACATTGGCCCAAACTTTAAAGATGAAATGCCGAACCGCACAAACTCAAGCCGAGGGTCTCACAACTAGAATCAACCATTCTACTAGACCAATATGGACCTTCCTGAGCTTTCAAAAAATTTATAGGACATTAGATTCTGTGGATGTTGACTAAAGTCAACTCTTTCTCTTAAAAAGCCTTTCAAAGAGAAAAACTTGCTTAAAACTCTCTCGACCACCTCCGAAAGCATCGCTCTCAATCCAGCAAGACAGAAAAGCTTCAAGGAAGCTATCGGTAGAGGAAAAGCAGTAAAAGCATGCAAGAAAATACATTTTACTGTGAGGGTCATTACAAGAATAGAATAGAGGGAATAGAAGGAATGATGATGAAAATATATGACAAAAGATATGGTTTCATTTGGTAGTCGAGCTTCTAATCAAAATAGGATTACAAGGACAAATAAAAATATATACCGAACCATATGTGAAAGCAAAATAAAGACTAGTACTAGTTAAAATCGAGAGAGATTATCAAATCCAAATTTCAGGGTTCACCATAGTCTCTGAATCCAAAAGTTGCTCCACAGAAGGCATACCTTAATGGAAAGAGGTCATACTATGATATGTAGGGTGTAGAAGTGTAGTATGAATACAAATAAGAGGTACTCAGTAGGGATAGGCCGACAGAGCTCAAAATATAAAGCAATAATAAATTATAGGAAAGGAGAGCAAGTATAGTATAAGAAGTTAAATAAGAGATATTGAACAATTAATGTAAATAAAGACAATGGAGAAGAATAAAATAAGCAAGAGATAGAGACGAAGTTAAATAACAGGAGGTGCTATCAGAATAACCTATCCACTACAATGGGTTATTACGGAAGACAACCAACCGAAGATACAACATCGGTAACCACCACAACACCTCACAGTGGACAAGAGGCTAATCCAACCTGGCTAAAACCAAATGGACCAATATATAGTCAAGTCTAAACCATTTATATAGCTAACTAACAAATCAATGGAAGATATATAATTATATAACCAAACAATAACCTAATCAAACCCCATAAGCCCGAAAGGTACACACTAACAAATATACCCCAACAAACCCCCATAAGGTATGTTGGTGCAAACAACAATAAAATATACTCATGACACGAAATGCATAGGATGTAAGTTATGTACTAGGAACCAATGGTGACATAAAACAACCTATGGATGTGATTAAGAAAATATCTATTGTTGATTGGGATGTCCATTAGAGAAATTGCACTCAAAAGATGTTTTGGAAGAACCCTTGAGTACTCTTTCTTTGTTGTGCATAGGTACATCTAAAAGTCCAATTCATTTTTATCCATCAAATATGGCACTTTAAATAAAAAATGATGTTGAGATTTAAGGGAGGAATTTTTTCTCAAACTTCGCCCATATCTTATCTCTTAATTCTATTTTACTTGTATAGTATTTATGGTATTTCTTTATTTTTTTATTTCTTCAGGATAATAATATGCTGATCATAAAAATAATAAAGGAGTGTTCAACACTTAAAATGAAGGATAATATGGAACATCAAAGTGTTAGTGAATATCTGAAGTGATTGAAAGTTAATTCCATTCGCATTGATTAGTAGTTATCATGATAAATACTCCTAATTGTTAACATTAATACGTTTTGTATTCACTAACTTTCATATCTATTTCCTATTCTCTTTCTAAATATAGATTATTTGTTATATGTGGAAGATACTAATAATATTGTTAAATATGATCAGAGTACAAGGGAGGTTCTGTATAATTATAAATGAAGAACAAAAGAAATTATTGTGTAAATTATCTAATTACTTGCTTCGGTAATGTAATTGAATACTTGGTGTGATTAGTAATGTTTCTGCCACGTGACGACGAAGTTGGGGGTTTGAGTGGTGAAAACAATATCCTATAAAAATGTAGGGTAAGACTGCATAAGACAGTTTGTATGTATTTTTGGTAGCAATTCTAAATTATTCTCCTGCCTAACAACATGCCCATTACTACACTTCCAATTTCATCCTCGAGTCTCATTTTTTACTAAAAAACACTTTATAATCTTACCCAATGGTTGGTGTCATCAATTGAGCCTCGCAATTCTTTCTCATCATTTACTCATTCCACACATATGGAATTCAATAGGAATTGCACCTTATTTCTTGAAGCTCAATTCCAAGATTAACATCAACATGTAACTTCTTAAATGTTTGTGTGGCCTATCAATTATATACATGGTCATCAACAAACCCTAGTATGTTTTCCTTTTATAAGAAGCAAGAAATCAATAAAAGTGATATATCACTAAGGAGCTAGATTAAAGGAAAACCTTCACAATTAACTCAACATATTGTTCTTTCCCTTCATAAATAGTGTGATGCTATGTTTTGGATTTGATAGTCCGACGATATATCAGTTATGGAGATCTATGAAGTATATAATTGTCCCACAACTATGTTAAAATTGTTGGCAAATATGTCGCTACTATTTTGTTTTAAAATGTATAAAATTAATTAGAATTGAAAAATGTAACTAAAAAAAGTATTATGATTTGCACAAATCATGTCAAGTACTTGAAAAAATTTGGGTTATCTTTGTCCCTCTCTAGGTAATCTCTAGTTATCAAATCATCGATTGATAACGAAGCAGTAAGTGCATATCTCAATTTTTCCTTTCCCATTGTGGATTCTTCAAAAATTGTGGTATTTAAGTTTAAATTCCTACGGGCTTTAATAGTAGGGGTATTTAGGGTGAAAATTTGTATGAGTTTCTATATGGGTATTAAGAGTGAAAATTGTATGAGTTCTTTTTTATGCGGTAGAGGTTTTTCATAGAAATTTAAGGAGTACCATAATATTATTTTTGGTCTTTTTTTGCAATATTTAATTAATTTTATACATATAAAAAATAGAAGGGACATGTTTGCCACAATTTTTAATATAGTGGAGAAAATGTATACGTTGCCACAAACGCTTTTGGAGACAAAAACCTTTTAAATGTGAATGGATAGCATCCTGGGAGTGCACGTTCGCGTGCGTGCTGCTTTATTCGTGAGTGGCTGGCCTCGCGTTCGCACGTGGTCGCACTACAACAAATGTGATATTTAGCTGCGAAATCATTAGGTACAACACAAAATTCGTCACTAACTATTCATCTTTTGTGACAAACTTTCATTTCATGTTTAATTGCATGAAGCAATATACTTTTAGTGATGAAACATTTAATTTCGTAGAAAATTTTTGTCCACAAAAGTTTCCCACCAAAAAATAATTTTCTGCCATTTATTAGGTATCATTAGCGACAGATTTTAAGTTATTACTGACACAAAATCTTGTCGCTAATAATGCAATTTATTTGTGACAAACTTTTGTTTGCCTTAAAATAATTATAATTTTGAATTCGAAAAAGGTTTCGTCATAAAAAATAACTTGTTACAACAACGACAAATTATAGTTCGTAGTTAAAGGGTGTAAGCTTTAGCCACAAAATTTTCTACTTATTTGTGACCTTAGTTTTTGTCACTAATAAATAAGCAATTAGTGACGATTCTTTATTGTCTCTAATCAACATGCGATTTAGTGACGATCATTGTTTTGTCACAAAATATGCAATATTTAAATAGGGATGATTTGTAGGCAAATAATAAACTATTTGCTACGAAAAAAATAATAGATAAAAATAACTATATGTTTTCTACATTTGTTTATGATTACAACACTACAAGAAAAAGGGTTAATGATGACCAACATTTAGTGATGAGTTGAGAAGCTTGTCCATAAATGTACCCTTTTACATACAACTATTTATTGTGGTTGTTAATTCTTTATTTTTTTTAATAACTCAAGGAAGGGAATATGTTCCTTCAATTGATTAAAAGAAAACTAGTCCCTAATACTCTCTATGGGGTCACTTATAAAAGATGAAAGGTAAAAATAATAATAAGAAAAATAATTCATAAATAGTCATTATAATAAACTTAATTAGGCTCCTTAGCTATAATTTGCATATTTACGTGTTGTAGCTATAGTTTAAGTTTCTGTGGACGACCTCGTTTTTATAATTCGCACTTCATTTGTATAAAAAATCATGGGTACATTTGTATAATTCACGTGTGTTTGTATAATTGAGTTATTTTCGTCTGTATTTATATAAACTGGTTAGTATCAATTGATTCGTATTTATTTTTGTATAAATTATTTTCAATTAATTAAACTGATTGATAATTGCAGTTTTGATAGAATAAGTTTTTGTATAAATGCATGTCATGCTAGAATCTACTTTATACGCACTGCATTATGGCTATGTTGTGGATTATTGCAGTATTTCAATTTTATATTACGTAGTTGTTGAATTGTTTGTGTATGTTAACTTATAGGTTGTAGCACTTGTTTGCAATTTCTCTAGGTCTAGTTTGGCTCTGGTGAGGCTTAAGCACTTTGAAGTAGAAACAATTTTTATGAGTTTGGGCATGCTCTATATTCATTTCAAGAACAGTATGAGTTTTATTCTGCTTCTATTTGCTTGTGGTTTTCAATTTTGCTTTGAATTGGTCATTGGGTTCACTTGATGGCTAGCTATCTTTGCAGGAATACCAACATTTTTCAAGGTACAAGGGTTGTTCTTGATTTTGTTGAAACACCTTCAGACCTATCCGTGTGAGTCAAATGCAAAACTTTTTTTCTTTACTTTTCATCAGAAATGATAAATGTTTAGACGCAAAGTACTCAGTTGTTATTTAAAATTAGTACAATACTCATTATAAAATAGACCACTACATTCTATTATGTACATTCTATTATGTTTTAGGTACTTCTGTATTATTTAATGATTGTATTTTCTTAATAAAATTGTAAACTAATGGAAACTTAGTTAAATACAAATTGTAAATAGTGTGGCTTCGAATTTAAATGTCACACGATTCCTGTGATTACTGACAACATTTTAACTTCAAAAATTTAACTTTTAGTGACGACTGCAATGAGACAAACACATTTTTGTCCTAAAAGTATGAAATTTAGTGATAACAGTAATCTTTTTACAAAAAATGTGTAATTATTACCTACAAATTAACTTTTTATTTTATGACAATTGTGATGTTGCTAATTATGACATTTTTAGTGATAATTTTGTTTTGTCGGTAATAGAATTATTTTTACTGTCGATACCATCATTTTCAGCTACAAAATTGTATGAAAAGTTGTCATTAATTTATACATTAAGGTACAAAAGAATCAGTAGGTAAAAGATAGTTTTTAATGACGAAATAATGTTTGTTCAACTACGAAATACATATTACAAAGAGAGAAATGACATCGTCACTAATAAAATTAAATATTTAGTGACACACCAATTTTTTCGGCCTTAATAACCTATTTAGTGATGAAAATATACTATTACCTACAACATTTTATTATTTCTATGACGAACAAGTTCATCATATATACTATGTATTTAGGGACAAAAGATATTTCCGTAGTTAATATACTTCTATTTAGTGACGAAACACTAAGTTGTCTCAATATACATTTAGTGACCCATGCTTTTGGGATGAAAGATTGACGGATTTTTTTCGTCTCAAAAGTGTTTTTGTGACAAAATATAAATTTTAATAGACAATATTATTCGTCACTAATAATCAATTTGTTGTAGTGATTTATTGTATAGGCGGGTCACTCATTTGTAGATGTTGTTGATCATGCCCACACTATCTTGAGGCCCAAGTGGGCAGCAACAAGAGGGCTAGATGTGAGGGTAGCTATAGTGGGTCCCATTCAGTGCCCAAATATGCACATGATAGCGTTGGATAATGGTTTCAATAGGGTTAGCCTAGTTGACCTGTTCAGGCCTCATTGCATAGTTCAGAGGGTGATCAGTATAGCCGAAGTGAGGTTGGCTCTAGTTAGAGTCATGGGTCCCAAGATTGTACTTCAGGGTGTGCTGGTCGTGCTCTTGGGAGCAAATAGTCTTAGAGTTGTTTTGACTGTGGTGAATTAGGTCACTGGACCAGAGATTGCCCTTTGCGTAGTGAGATTGCTCTAGGTCCAGAGCCAGCTTTACTAGCTCCACAAGAAGCACCTCCAACTAGAGGTCGAGGTTAGGGTCAGGACCGTCATGGTGGATAACAGGGTATGCAAGGTGGTCCCTCGGGGAGGCAGGTTAGGTGGTAGGACTGATAGCAAGGGCAGAGGTGAATCGGGCCATTTCTATGCAGCTCTAGTGAGGGCGCATGCTGAGGAATCAGATGATGTGATCACAAGTACCCCCTAGATGTAACATGGCGTATAGAATCCCTAAGGACTCCATACAAGCCACTTAGTCGTCATAACATAAGAAATAGAGCAATAAGAGTAAAACACATTTCAAGTCTAAAAAGTTTTTCATAAAAGAAAGCGGAAGTCTATACACTTGTCTCATCATAGCCATCTATTATAATATAGAATGAAATTGGGCCTAGCCCATACATCATGTTCAAAAGTAGCAATACGTGTAAGAAAAGAACTAAACAATAATATTATGTCCTTGAAGCATGATGACTCACCAAAGTTCAGAATCTCAAGATCAAGACTTAGCCACGAAACTAACCCTGACTATCGGACTCTACATTTGGGGAAAATGTAGGCAATAGTATGCACTACAAAAATGCACTAAGTAAGATAACTATGCATGAAAACACATAAAACATGTTAAAAGGGACATTTCAACTCAAAGCATGCAACTTACCAAGTGTAAACATCATCATAGATGTAGTTGGAAAACATAAGTCATAATCATCTTTAATGCAACTAGCATCATCTTTAACATCATTGAAAACTTACGAGATACTTCATTAATCATGTCTTAGTTCATCATTAATCTTGTTGTGGGAGATAAGCCTTAACCGACATGAGACCATGTGAGCTATAACATGATCAGTCGGTGTTACCCACACCGAAAAGGGGTGTCCTACTTGCCTAAGGTAGAATCATGGCTTGTTAGCTTAGGTGGATCCACTACCTAAATAACCTACGGGGGCACGTAGTTTATGGGATACAGAGATTTCTACTAGAAACCCAGACTCAACTGACCTAAAAGACTTTCATCTCATGAGACATACATCGGAAGCCCGGACTCAACTGACGTAAAGGCTTCCATCTCATTTCAATATACACTCTGTGCTAAGCATAAATCCCATAGAGTACTTATTAAGTCTTACTTAACACATGTCTCATGGAAGGATGTCCTTGACAACCAATCCAAGTTAGTTCATTAGGATAGCTCTTAGATCATGCGTGAGAAAACCTTTCACTGTTCATGTCTACATGTAAGTCTTAGATTCAATTAGTTGAGAAAACCTTTCAACCTTAGAATCTTCATTATGTGAGAAAACTTTTCATATCATGTTCATTATGTGGTCATGAGAATTTCCTTTCAGTCAACACTACAACCTTATCATAATCATTGACCCTTTACTCTCAAAGAATCCTTAAAGCATTTACATAAAGTTCATAAAACATGCATAATTTCATACTTACTCTTTCAATTTCAAAACCTACTTTCAATCCTCACATCTACAATTCGAGCATTAGACATGGATTTCGTTATAAATCATGTTATTCTATCACTTCATGCATCTATTAATAAAATTCCCCTTTTAGCAACAAAGACCCACATTATAATATCACAATTGAGAAATAAGGGAATTACATGGGTTCTTGGGGATACATCATGAAAACCATAGGAAATCATCAATTCATGCTTATAATAGCATAATTCAACCATTAGAAAAGTTTGAGAGGAACCCATGACTTTTGAATCAAACTATAACAATGGGGATTTATATCTTTCCTTTGAAATTGGATTTTGAAGGAACTCCATGGATGAAAGATATCCATGGATTAAAGCTATAATACCTTAGCAACAAAGGATAATTATAAGCTTCAATGGAGGAATTGATCCATGAACTTGATCCTAGTTGAACTTCCTTCTTCTTATTCTCCTCCTCCTCCTCCTCTTCCTCCTCCTTCTCCTTATCCTTCTCTCCTTCTCTCCTTCTCCTTCTCCATCTCCATCTCCTTCTCCTTCTCCTCCTCCTCCTCCTTCTCCTTCTTCATACTTACAATTTACAGTCACACTTTCTTTCACAATTTAAGTACTAATTACCATTCGCTATACATCATTGCCTAATTAATTTTATAACCCTCTGAATATTATGGGCTTCCCCTTAAAATCATAAGCCTAGTTTAAAGTTATCACCTCATGAATATTCTACTCTTTTATTTCACACCTATACTTTGCCTTCACTAACACAATGTTACGTTGATATAAGCTCTCTTCTGGTTAAAGTATACTCTAACTCATTCTGACTAGTAATTATTCATTTGCCTTCTATAAAAAAATCTACACAAAATCATTGCTTCTTATCCCATCCACACCGGAAAACTCCTCATTAATGACATTAATAGGTGCATGACTATAATAACATATCTCACCTCATCACTATCTCCCTTTCTTAGATTACTGAACCTCTGCATGCAGTCTTCTAACTTTGGGCACTTTTACTACTACTGCTTATAACCTCATAATTCATACTATCCTTTTGGGTGAAGATATTACCCAAGCTCCAAAACACACTTCCTCATAAGGGTCTCACCTAAAAGAAGGTTTAAAGAAGAGAGTCTGGGAGTATATCTTCCTTTTAGCTTGAACAAACGATTCACATGAATGGAAGTGCATTCTTTCGAAACTTAACACTGAAGCTCACTTACGAGCTTCTCTCAAGCCCCTCTGCAATCTCATGACTTTCTCAAGACTCTTGATGAGAGTAACTCATCATTAAAGATCTGGTTTTTCTTTTCAACTACCTTGAGTATGAGGGGTAGTTGAATTGATCTGAAAAAATGCACGAGTTCTGAATAAGTTTTTCATGACACAGTTCTATTGCATGATTTACAGTTAGGAGTGGCAAACGAGCAAGTCGAGTCAATTATGAGTCGATCAAAAACGAGTTAAATAAAAATGGATAAATTACTCAACTCGACTCACATTTTAAATGGGTGAAAACGAGTTACCAAATGGATAATATGGGTAACCATATTTACCCCTATTATAATATAAATCTTGTTAAAAACTTTAAAAAAATAAAAAATTTAAAGTTTCTTTTATCACTTCACTCCACCTCTTACCCCCTATCCGAAAACATGTTTAAAAAAATAAATAAAAAATTTACCACCCTACACCATACCAGCCCCCCGACACCCGCGACCAGCCCTCGCCCCCACACCCCATAAAAAAAATTAACAATTTTATTTTTTATTTTTTTATTTAACACCCTACCCCCTAGCCCCCCCACACCCACTACCCCTTACCCCCCCCCCACCCCACACTCCATCCCAAAAAGAAATTAACAAAATTTTAAATTATTTCCATCAAATTTTTAATTTTTTTTTACCACCCCACACCCCGTACTCCTTGCCCCCCCCCCCACACCCCATCCCCAAAAAAAAGATTAACAAAATTTAAAATTTTTCCATTAAATTTGTTTTTAAAAAAATTATAAAAATTTACCACCCCAACCCCTACCAGCCCCCTCCCCCCCCCCACGCCCCCTATCCCAAATAAAAATGTAAAAAAAAGTTTCATTTTTGTTATAGATATTTTTTGAAAGAAAAAATACTTACTTAATACCCCATCCTTTATCACTCTTTTTTTGTGTGAATGAACATCTTTTACCTATTTTATCCATTTAACTACCGTCCTTTAAATGGGTAATCTGGGTATTATTCGTTTTTACCCATTTTAAAATGTGTTGGATACCCAACCCATTTTCAATGGGTAAATACGAGTGGATATCCGTAGTAATTACCCATTCTACCACCCCTATTTATAGTATAAAAGAAGGGAAACTTTACTTAAATATTTGTAGTTCCTCATTTATAGAAATGGGCCCTCAGGCGAACCTTCATCCTCGCTAACTAAAAGCATAAGACAACCTCAAGCATACATAAACATCAAATTGATAGAAACGTTTAAAAAATAGTTTATTGAATCTCAAAAGTTTGTAGAATATACTGAATATGAAACATAAGGTTTAAATAAAACATTTGAAACTGAAAGACTCTCCAAAACTGTCTATCTATGAGTCTCTACTATACAAAGATAAGTGTCGGGACAAGACACGTGACTCCTCAAGGGAACTACTTCTAACAACTCATAAAACTGGAGTCCTTTAGAAGCAAAGAGGTTGATTAGTAATGTTTCAAAGACACATCTTCCAATTCTAAGTGTCAACGATAAAAAATTAGTATAAAACCCAACTAAATGAGTTGGAGTCGAATCCCATAAGGAGCGATACGTGTTTTAAATTCAATCAAGAAGTATGACTGTGGTCTAATCAGCCATAGGAATACACATTATTGGAAAAAGACATCAAATAAAATGGGTGATACTAATGCCAGATGGGGGGTTTTGGTCGTAATTATCAACTACAAACAATCACAAACGATTTGAAATAACAATAGGGAGATAGATGCTCGGGATATTATCGATTTTAGGCAAACATAGGCATATGGGTAATTGCAACTACTAGTAAACAACTAAATATCTGTGAGTAGGCTAGACTATAAGGGAGATAGGTTTCTATCGAACAACTACCCCGAATCAGGTGATTTCTTTCGAACATCAACAAGCATGACAATGAAGAACAACCTACACCTTACTACATCTGCTCTTTCGAGCTAGATGGGTAGAATTGGGTTTAGGATTTACTCTTTCGAGCTAAACCCAGCTCAACCCAATAGCCACAAATCATCAATCAATAATCTTACTTCTAAAACCTCTCTCCCGAGCAAGCCAACAACACAAAAGTAGAACTGCATTTGCAACTACAATTCCTAAATTAAACCACAATTAATGATTAAACTCACTTTAATTCATCATTTAAACTAGCAATTACCAATACCCATAAACTAATTTAGCCCATAATCACATGAACACACCCCAAGAATTTGGGTTTTAGCTAGACTTTATAAAAAGGTAAAAAAATTACCAAATTGATTATTCATCAACTGGGTAAGAGTGATTTCATCTTTACAATGCTCCAATTTGATGATTCTTAAAGACCCACTTCCAAAATCTCCAAATTGAACTTCTCAAATTCTTCAAAGCTATCAAAAACTATAGAGACAAGAGTTCTAAGTGTTCTAATACAAAATAATACTAAAGATAAGATCCTAGATTGTTCAAAATCTAATTTATAGTTGCCAAAAATAAGCTACAAATAGTCAATCGGTGAAGTAAGCCAGGCTCGGCGAAGCACTCGGAAAGTCGCCATTTCACCTCTTCCATCGCCTTTTCGCCTTGGCATTCAGCATCCTCAAGGTCTGTAACTTTGGGCGATCTATCTTGGCTTCGCAGAACTACTCGGCGATCCGCCGACTGCTCTTTTTCATCACCGACTTGGTTCATTCCTTCAGGTCTTGGCACACTGGAACTTTAGGCGGTCAGATGAGCCACTTCGCTTGCCCTTCTTCATTACTTCAGCTTGTTTTGTTTCTTTTTGCCTGTTATTGTCCTTGCTTTTTTCCTCAATCCATATACCTGAAAATCAATGATTTAACATCCGTTATTGGCACAAATAAAGCATTTGAGGACACTAAATCTATTTAAACAAAGCCCTAAATGAGTCCAAATCTAGGACTCATCAACACCCCCAACTTAAACTTTTGTTTGTCCTTTAGTAAAACTCAAGTTCAGCAGTTAAAAAAGGATGTCTCAAACAGTGCTACATAAGACTCAATCATGAATCCAGACAACAAGACTCAACTTACTGATGAAAGGATCAATTATGTTGCTAATGATTCAAGTTGTGACTTACCATTATCAAAAATGCTCAAGTTCACAATACTTGCTTCAAATGCAAGTTCAAGCTCAACAAAGGTACTCAAATGCCCTCACAACAAAGATGATTCAATATTCACACACAATTCTTCACAATTTATAGTTCTGGAATCACATACAACTCTCACACTCACAAAGATGAACACATGCATGAATTCACCCATAGGTTTGCCCTTATTTTCCAATCAACACTCGTTTCAGTTTACTAAAGATCACAAAGGTCTTTCAAGGCTTGTAACGGGGCTGAGTGTAAATGTATGATCATTTAGGCTCAGTGGCTGCTACTCTCATGAAATGTGGTCTGAACATCACTTTCTTCCTTTTCCTCAACATTTTGATAATGTTCATAATTCACCCCATTATTCACTTTCACATGGACTTTCGGATACCCCATTTCTTTTGCAATTTTCATTACTTATTTCACAACTCTTTCATTCTTTTCCTTTTTGTTTTTCCTTTCTTCTTTTTTTTAATATGGAGGGGTTCCATCTTTTTCAAAACTATTCTCAAAGGGGAATTTCTCACGCTTCTTGATTTTCCTTCTCTTTTTACCACACCCCCAACTTAGGCTTTAGCCTAAGTTTGATATTCAAACAAACCACACTTCATGAGGATTAAGGGTGAATGGATAAAGAGGGATCATAATTGTTCAAGTTTCTTCCAAGAAAAAGAGTATGGTTTAAGGGGGTTCAAGCAAGGTTCACTCTACTCACAAGGTTGGCCACAAAAGAGGTATATTTTCAAATTGTTTCACTCTTCAAAATTGTTACCTACGATAATTTCAAGTGCTTGCATCACTTAGTCAACCAGACCAATGGGGCAAATTCTAAGTGTCATCACACACTTGTTCAAGGTAAGCTCATCACACAATGCATTGGCACCAATATCAAACAAGACTGTACAATTTCTAGCTAGTGTACAATGGTCATCACAAGAGACTCATTTGATACCCGACTAGTCACAACGAGATGCAAAAAGTCCACACATTGTCTATGTAATTTCATTTGGCCTCATCGTAGCCGCACATTCATTTGGTTCAATGAAGAGCACTATTTAAGTAATCGGTATTGATCATCATGGATACTCAAATTTGCATAAGAACAACAACAATCACACACAAAATAGGTGGCACAAAATTTTCAAAATTGGTCAAAAACCATTTCCATTCAAAATAAGGAGCCATAAGCACACACATCCATAAAATACGATCAAACACATATATAGATCAAAATACCCAATATTCCTCAATATTCCCAAAGAAAATCAAAACACAAGAGGTAGGTATGGAATATACAAATGAAAAGCAATTGTCCTCAAATGCAACTAAAAACATAAAAATCACAAAAACAACAGAGAGGGAGGTAAAGAATGATCTTGTCTACACAGTCGCTACATCTGTCGGGGCATCAATGCCCAGTGTAACACTCTGATCTTGTGCATTAGTGCCAGGGGTAACAACAACACTGGCTCCACTAGAGCCTGCCATGGTAGTCTCTCTCAAAGAAGTCTGAATGGTTTAATGCACCATAGCCTCATCAACCTCAGTCAGACCCTTATATGTAGTCTCCTCCAGAACAGCGAACATCTCCTCATCCGTCTTAGCCGCGGACTCTGTAGCTACATCATCAACTCTAACCTCATCTCTGGTGGTAGCCGGAGGAATATCATAATAGGATGGAATATCAGTGCCTAGGTCATCAAGGATCTCCACGGTCCCAAAAATTATTGACATATCAGTGGACTTCAGTCGGTCCACATCTTTTCTCAACTCAGCAATTGCGGTCTTTAATGCCGTCACCTCATGAGTGGCTCCCTGACCTCTCTCACACACCTCTAACCTTGTCGTGAGGGCATCGATAGACTATCTAAGAGATGTTACAACACCGGTGAGAGCACTCTCAATCATCCCAAGAACTATAGCCTTTTGCCTGGAGGTATGCACATCAGCAGAATGGGCTAGATGCCCCATCCGTAGTATTACAGAATGGTTAGTGGAGGTCGGGAGGCAGTACTAGCATCAAACCTAGGAGGCAAAGCAACAGAAGAACTTGGAGTAATGGAAGAGGCAGAGTTAGAGATACATGAAGGTCCAAAGGCCGGAGTAGGCAATATTGCCTCTGCAGGTAGTGTCTTAGTGTCAAAATTCGGGGATGTATCCACCGGAGCTGCCTTCTTCTTCTGAGCCTCATCCTTCAAATACTCGGCCTTAATGCGCCATATGTCCGTAGAGGAGGTGGGAATCACTTCCACGTCCTTCTTCTCATCACGTGGCACCCAGGCTTATCTGCATAACTCGATAATCAACACTGGAAAATTGAGTGATGTATGGCACTGTCTGGCCCTCATGGCCATCTCTTGTCCAATGATCATGCCTAAATTGAGATTCTTCTCATAAAGATGGAACCAAGACAGGCAGCCTTCGTGTGTCAGAGGTTACCTTTGTGTGTCAAAGCCAAAACTAAAAGTAAGTAGATTTAACTATGGCTAAAGAGAACACAATTCAACTTCACTAAAAGAATTTCAAATAACACCACTCCCCAGCAACAACACCATTTTGATTAGTAACGTTTCGAAGACACTTCTTTCAATTCTAAGTGTCAACGATTATAAATCAGTATAAAACCCAACTAAATGAGTTGGAGTAGAATCATATAGGGAGCGGTACGTGTTTTAAATTCAATCAAGAAGTATGAATGTGATCTAATCAGCCATAGGAATAATCATTATCGGAAAAAGACATCAAATAAAAGGGATGACACGAATGTCAGATGGGGTTTTTTGGTTGTAATTATCAACTACAAACAGTTACAAACGATATGAAATAACAATGGGAGATATATTCTCGGGATCTGATCGATTATAGGAAAACATAGGTATATGGGTAATTGCAACTACTAGTAAATAGTTAAATATCAGTGAGTAGGCTAGAATATAAGAGAGATAGCTTTCTCTTGAACAACTACCCCAAATCAGGTGATTTCTTTCGAACATCAACAAGCATGACAGTGAAGAACATCCCACACATTAATAGATCCACTCTTTTGAGCTAGATGGGTAGGATTGGATTTAGGATTTACTCTTTCGAGCTAAACCTAGCTCAACCCAATACCCACAAATCATCACTCAATAATCTTAGTTCTAAACCTCTCTCTCGAGCAAGCAAAGAACACAAAAGTAGAACTGCATTTGCAACTACAATTCTTAAATTAAACCACAATTAATGATTAAACTCACTTTAATTCAACATTTAAACTAGCAATTAGCAATACCCATAAACTAATTCAGTCCATAATCACATGATCACACCCCAAGAATTGGAATTTTAGCTAGACATTATAAAAAGGTAAAAACAGTTACCAAATTGATTATCCATCAATTAGGTAAGAGTGATTTCATCTTTACAAGGCTCCAATTTGATAAATCTTAAAGACCCACTTCCAAAATTTCCAAATTGAACTTCTCAAATTTTTCAAAGCTATCAAAAACTATAAAGAGAAGAGTTCTAAGTATTGTCATACAAAATAATACTAAAGATAAGATCCTAGATTGTTCAAAATCTAATTTATAGTTTGCAAAAATAAGCTAAGAATAGTCAGTCGATGAAGTAAGTTAGGCTGGCCGAACCACTCAGCGAGCCGCCCTTTGACCTCTTCCATCACTTTTTCGCCTTGGCATTCAGCATCCTCAAAGTCTATAACTTTGGGCGATCTATCTTGGCTTTACGGAACTACTCAGCGATCCACTGACTGCTAATTTTTGTCGCCAACTTGGTTCTTTCCTTTAGTGCTTGGTACACTGGAACTTTAGGCGGTCAGATGAGCCACTCGGTGACACGCCGAGTGCTCTTAGCGATCCTCAAGCTCGCCCTTCTTCATTTCTTCACTTTGTTTTGTTCTTTTTTCCCTGTTAGTGTCCTTGCTTTGTTCCTCAATCCATATACCTAAAAATCAAGGATTTAACATAAGTTATTGACATAAATTAAGCATTTGAGGACACTAAATCTATATAAACAAAGCCCTAAATGAGTCCAAATCCAGGACTTATCAGAGGTCTTACTCCAAACCTGGCGAGTAGATGAAGTGATCTCAATGGACTCTTGTTAAGGATCCTAGGAACATGTATCTGCATAATTAAAAGATGCAGGTCAAATGACATTAGTACATTGTATGTACCAGTATGTAATATAACTAAATAACAAATAGCTGAATAAAAGGACTGCAATAAATATAGATATATACTCAAAATATAACAGAATAACAAATAACTGAATAAAAGGACTGCAATAGATATAGATATATAGCCAATTGAATGTAAAGAAATAAAGGAGTGAAATCATTAAATCTTTACAAAAATATTTGCTCATTTCTGAACTCAACATCTTAAGTGATATAATAAAAATACATTTTTAACTCTATTTGGGAGATTCTCTAACCGACAACGTGATGATACAACATCTTGCCTACGCATCCAGAACTGTCCTATAACTTGTCGTGGTATAAAATACCTCAACTAAGTAGATCCACTAAGATGTACCCGAAGGAACTTAGGATTCATCTAAAAAGTATGATCATGTACCCATTTTGGCATACATGGTTTATGTGGAATGTAGGTTCTCTTAACTCATCCCCATATCTGTGATCAATACTACTCTCAATAATATACTCATTCTCAATGTTTAAAAACATACTCTTTCTCTGGTTTGAGATAATTTCTCAAACTATCCTCTTAAAAGAGGTAACTACTCTTGAAATATAGTTGAACTCATAACTCATTTAGAAATAAAAGTTTCTCTTTTATCTATGTAAAAACTTATATCTTTGGAAATACTTAGTTCCCTTATACTCTTACTCAATTCATACATGAAAACTCTTAACAAAAAATATATCAAAATCATATTGTGATATGATCATTGATGACTCAGGAAGTCATACAGTATAAACATTCATGGTATATCTAGATACCATTCTTCTTAAACGTTGATGACACACTCGACTGTCATACTAATCATGTTTTAAAAACTCTTTCTCAAAACTCATCTTTACTTTCTAAAATATTTAGTTTAAAACTCAAATGTTGGATTTAAAAACTTCTAAAAATTTATATCTCAATTCGTAGGGTTCATGCGGAATTATGGACATGAACGACTCAACTCAGGGGTTTTAATAGCAATATGGAAACTCAGTACTCAAAAATCAAGAATGCAAGAACTCAAGGACACTACTCATCTCAAGAATACTCAATTCAGAGGGGTCATGTTGAAACATAGACATGAACGAATCAACTCAAGAATATTACTGCATAACATATAGCAATTCAATAATTAGGAATAAAATTTCAAAAACAAATAGGAACTCGAGAACTCAAAATCAACTCATCTCAAGAATACTAGAATCTAAGGTAGAGTCCTAGATTTCTCTTTAATTTATTTGAAAGTAGATGTAGGGCATGAGGACGAACTAGTCCAACACTATGATTGCCTTACATACCTGGAAGAACAAAGTTCTTGAAGAAACTTGAATAAGAACTTGATTAGAAACCTTAAAACCCTAGCTTGAAGGTAAACAACAAGAAAACATTTCTTGATATTCGTGAATTAGTTTCTTGAAATTTCTATGGCCAAGAATTATGATTTTCATTAGTGATTCATAATTGTATGGAGGAATTTTAGTTGGAAAGAATTACCTTGAAGAAGAATCTTGAAAAAGATTGACTGAATCTTGAATGGAGTCTTTTTCTTTGATTTTTCCTTAGGGTTTTTCCTTAGGGTTTGAGAGAGAAGAGAATGATGGATTAAGACATGAAAATCGGATTGTTTTGGGTCTATAATCAGTCAGGAAATTTGTGTAGAGTTTTCTTAGAGGTAAAAAGACAAAAATGACCCTTTTTAATTTTCTCCCGTTGGCTAATTCGTCACTGCACTGTATCAGGTTACTAAAATGGTCATAACATATTACTCGAAACTCGAATTGTTGCAAATTTAGTGGTGTTGGAAAAAGATTCAAATACCTTTAATTTGATTGGTTATGGGACACATAGCTCTTTATATTCTAAGAGATATGGTCGTTTGAAGTTGACCCAGGTAGAATCTTACATCAAAACTTAATCGGTAGGAAAACTTTCAACTCAACTGCGTACTTGGAGATTCTAGTGACCTTAATTGATATCCAAAATCATTCCTACATTAAAGAATTTACCTTTTCACATATGAGAAATTTAATAATCACTCGATACAACCCTATATGTAAATGAGGAATAGTTTGGATTTTAACTTAGAAATTTTTGGGGGTGTTACAATTAATTAGAGTATTCAATGCCTCATTTTGTTTTATTCTGATGATATGTTGATGATTTCTAGCTATGAAGGAACATGGATATGGCAAATATTGATGTTTGAAAGAAAGGACAAATATGCAAAAAGAAGTTCAAACTGTAAATTATTGATCACCAAACGAGAAAGGTGAATGACTAGTGAGCATGACCTCACCCAAAATGACAGTGCACAAAACTTGTATCTATCAAAAAAGTTTGGCTAACTCCAACAGTGAAGGCGATACGCCAAAGAAGAATGGAGACCTTGTTGAATGTCACCAAAACTAACAATGCAAGGATAAAAAATGAAAGCTTGAGAGGCGAACCTAAGTGGTAATCAGTGATTCGTTGAATGTGAAAGGCAGGCTCAAACGAGTTTGGTGATTAAGGTTAAAACACCTGAAGCCTAAAATATGAAAAGGCGAGCTGAAGCACAAGAGGAGATTCACCGAACGAGCTTGGCAAGCCTGACTTATGTCGCCAAATGAAACAGGAATTGCAAATTCAGTTAAAGGTTGGGAAACTATAAATAGCTCGAATGAGAGTGAAATGAGATAGTTCTGAAAATTAGAAATATTTTTAGTTTTGAGAGAACACTTGACATTTGTGAAGAACACTTTCTAGCTTTTGAGGTTTTTCAACATTTCTTTAGAATTCGATAAATAGAAGTTGATACCAAAGTGGGTTTACATGTAATTGCTTAATTTCATGTTACTCATGGTTCCTTTCATGGAAGGTGTTGGTGTTTTTTAAAAATGGGGCAGCACAAAAAGATTGAAAATGTCTCTCAATATTTTATTAATCATAATAGGGCTTTAAATAGTCAGCTTGATAACATAATCTGCAGAAAATTTGCATAACAAGAATTTAAAAAGACTAAATAATCTCAACAATTAAAACAATCTAACAAATATTTAAAATTCAAATTCATCCTAAAACTAGGTAGCTTATTATTTTAAAAATGACTGTAGTAACTAAAAGCAAACTCAACACTCTTCCTTTGCTTTAGATACTGCAATTTAAAAAAGTTGCTACATCTCGATTTATGCTTCTACAACTTGTGCTTGAAGATTGTTCTTAAGCTTGCAAACTGATAACGTTCAAATATACTTCTTGAAAAGAAATATAAACGATCGTATGCAATATATTTACCCAACTATGAGTCGAGGTCGATCCCACAGAGAATATGGAAGAATATT
>JAJOOS010021015.1:0-17662 GCA_029582725.1 Solanum chiquidenum
ATTCAACAACAAGGCTCGCCCAATATATACATCACGTCGTCACACCAAGAACAAGCAGGTATCAAGAAGGGTCAAAACCCAATAATCAAGAGAACCAAGAACCATATTAAAAATGGCTTTCTAGTTCGTACTAAAATGGACAACTTCCATTCTTAAGACGGACTAAAAATCCAGAGTCAAGATGGTAAATGATCCGAATCAAGAGGCATGCCAAGAGTGACAAAGTCACAGCCACAAGAAGGACAGGGTCCCAACAAGAGTGCTAAGTGATCAAACAATCCGTACAAGTGGGCGAGTTACACAAGCGTCTTTAATATCTTAAAGAATACCAACACGGCAATGCAAAGTGACAAGAGGTAACCAAGGTACCAACATCAACTTTCAGATATACAAGCAGTTAAAAGAGTGCAAGTACAAGTTTATACACAAACCTCAGTGCTTTAGCAAAGAAACAGTCCAACACAACTTCGCGAGTTCAGACCGTAGGCCAACCAACGTTTCAAGGTCCTCAACTTGTTCACGAGTATATACAACCTTAAAAATACAATTAAATAACTTCTTTAATTCCTGGAAACTCAATAATGTCGAAGTAAAACATGACTATTATCACAACTAAGCTTAGCCTGTACAAATACGACTATGCTCCCAAAACAGTGATTCTGGCCAGCCTAGTACCTCATGTCGCAACTTAGATTTGAAAAGGAAAACGGAAACACTGGACTGTATATCCTTCATGAAAGATGTAGGTACGTCTCTTAAGGTTGCAAAAAATCAAGAATCACCGGAAAATATACTTTTTACAAAAAGATATCATCGATACACTAATAGTTGTCCATACGGGATTTCTAAATCCGAAATCTGGACAGAACTTGTACTATGTTGCGTCCCATATTTAGAATCCATAACAGCTAAATTAGAGTTTCACATAAACATAGGAGTTGTAGGTATACTAATTATATTTCTAAATCATATTTATTTACTATAAACGAAGTTCTATAGAAAGAGATATGCATAAACTACCGAATACTACCTAGCTCAGAAATAGATTTGGTCACTTACCAAAAAAAAGAGTCTGTCTCCAATTCCAGCAAAAAGGACCTAAGTTTTTCTCTTGTGATTTTGATAGTAATAGAGTTAGAGAGAGTTCACCAGGTTTCTTAGAGCTAAGGAACACGAATTTCATTATAGAGGAGGTGTAAACATATAGTCAGCAAAAAATGATGTTTATCCCCTTCACAACTGTTCATAGGTGCTGCCCAAATAATTGTAGGCTGCCCAAAAAGCATACATATATACCTATATGTATATACCTAATACCAACACTTTCAATTTATATGTAATTCTAATTAGAAAATTACTTAAATACCCCATACAATACCTTAAATTACGATCACAATTATGTCAAGCAAGATTGCAAATATCACAAAATTTCAACTTTTTAAAATGAGAATAAAACACATTGTAGTAATTAAGCAATGGTGTATCGACATGCGAAAGTTGGTCTAGTATTTAGGGGCGTTACAAGGGCCAACACAGAGTTTTACAACTTTTCTAGGGAAACGTGAGATGTGTGGATCTCAATCATGGGTCATCTTATCTTTTACCTCTTCTTGTTCCATTAGCTACAAACCAAGCATTTCCACCATTTTCTACTTCTACCATTGTTCTCATTTTTCTTCTTACATAGTTCATTAAGGATTTCTTTTTGGATCAAACAAAATTATGGTATCAATAAAAAGGGATTCGGGTCGATCATGTAGTTTACAAGAAGAATATAGGCTAAAAGGCTCAAAAGGGTTAACTAGTGATATAATATATGAAAAGACTTAAATTTACAAGAAGAATCAAAGAAAGCCTATTATCATCTCCTAAACAAAGCAACACTTTTTATTTTTGTTCAATAACATGAAAGGCAAGTTCTAGACTAAGATGCAAAACATGGAATAAACAAAATCTCACCACACATGGCACAAGTATCAATCAAGATGGATCAATTCCACTTCTAAGAGAGACATGATCATAACAAACTACAAAATAAAATAAGCTATATACAAAGTCACAATCATGAATCTAGATGTCAAAGAGTTTGCAATTTCACTATCAATCAAGCATTCACAAGAAAGTACTACTCAAAAGTAAGGCCTAAATAGCAAGTATCACACCATTCAAAAGGGTCTTTTCTTTTCTCTAAAAGAAATTAAAAGAATACTTATTCCTAAAAAAATAAAAGACATTCGGTTCAAAGGCACCATCCTCAGGAAAAGAACCGAAAACAAAAGCCAAGGAACCCATCCTAAAAAAAGACTCAATAAAACAGTAAAAACAAGGAATTCAGTCCTCCACCCCATACTTAAAAATCTACTATGTCCCCAAAACATCAAATAAAATTTAAAACAAGGGTTAGGAAAACTCCCTGAGGCCTCATGGCCTAGCTAGTAGCATGTTCTCTTTATTTTCATCAAGGGTCGAACGCACCCCACACTTAAGCTCAAACAGGCTCCTTTGCTTCATTTTTTTTGGGTACTCAGACTTCCCCTAATCTACAAAAACAAGACAAAAAAAAAGCAACACTAATAAAATAAAAATAAAATAAGAAGTTACACTACTAATTGGGTTGTCTCCCAATAAGCGCTTAACTTAATGTCGCGGCACGACGCATACACCTTAGTTACTCATATTCCATCCCCTTGACTCTCTCCGATTGGATTATTGTGTACTCCTTGATTATCCATTTTCCTCAAAGTTTTTCTCAATTCAGGATCGTAGGGAGTCAAGAATCCGCCTCGACTCCGTGTACTTGGCAAACACTAGAAAAAAAACTGAAAATAAAAATGGAAAATCGGGAAATACTTGACTAAAGCTCAATAATGTAGTTAAACTAAATCTAAAATCCTTATTCCCTGGCAGCGGTGCCAAAATTTGATACACTCAAATGACACCTCCCTAAAGAAGTATAAGTGATCGTTACCAAGTAAATAACCCAACTTGTAGGTTGGGCTCGATCCCACTAGGAATATGGCTTAGACTTAACTTTAACTTACCATTATATTCGTTTAGTCAACATAATTCTGAGACAAGTAAAAGGGGGGGGGGGTTGTGTAACAAATAACTAATTGTTGTATAGAGAGCAAGTGAGCAAGATTCGAACTTTAGTTGTTATCAATGAGAGAAAGTAACTAGGGTGTATGTGTTCCCCATAAGCTCATACCGATGAAATCCTAGTAATAGCAATATTTTCCTAGTGTATTACATGCAAAGTGATAAGTTATGTATCCCTAAATCCTTGGTCCGGCAAATAGAGAATTTCACCCCGCACCTTGGTCCGGCTACGTGTGTATAATTTCCTAACTCTTACCTTTACCTCATATTAAGCATCACATCAATGTATAGTTTAGTTTTTACCCTCGCACCAATTGACATTAGACTATTATATAGTATCACACAAAATCTATGTTGATAATTCTTTTCTTATTAACTACCTCCTTGGTCCGGAAAGTAGCAACAAGACGAGTTCTAACGTTTGCAACAGTTAAAAAGACTTCTAAATGAAAGAATTATCAATGTATGCAACAACACTATTCAAGAATTAATTAGTTACTATTCATACTTTTTTAATCGTTCATGGTTCCCACAACCCTAGTTGTGGATTTAGTTACTCATACTAGCAAGAACACAATTCATATTGTTAGAAGAAGAATTCATGAACTTACGTAATGAATAGAAGAAACCCGTAATCTCAAATTGAAATTCAAAGCAAAAATCTTTATAAACTGAAATTAGGAAATCAAATTGCTAATGTTTGCAGGTTAATTTCCAAGAACACACCAAGAACTAGAGTTAAACAATAGTGGCTAATCCCAAAATAAGAAGAAGAAAAGAAACCTCAAAAGTATGTCCTCTTAACGATCTACCTTTAAATAATTATTTCTATAGAATATTTATAGATATAGAAAACCCTCAAATTAAATTAGAAATTCAAAACGAAAAGGAATTGGATTCTTTTTTTCCGTGAAGCTGTCCGTGTGAAAAAGTACCGCCACTTCAAGCTCTTGTTGCGTTAATTTCCTGCCACGTGTCAGCTGCAATTCACATTCTCTTAATGGTTGCCACGTGGCAGCAATTGGAAATTTGATATTTGATCAGCTGCCTTTTCCATATATAGAAATATATTATTTTATTCATTTTTATCCATTAAGCTGCCGACTTCATTTCCTTCTTTAACCTTCCATCTTTAATTCGTTTTAGCTTCAAATTTTTTCATTTTTTCACCAATTTAATCCTACAAATGAAATATATTATTTAGCACAATCCATTAAATTTATGCTAAAAAGGACAAATATAAATAATAAATGTGACGCTAATAATAATTTAAAATATGTATTTTGGCCTACATCAGTCTAACCTCTAGCCACCTCAATATTTGATGGATCCACCTGAATACCCTCCTTGGACATCGGGTGTCCTAGAAATGCAAAAGAATCAAACCAAAACGCACACTTGGAGAACTTAGCATACAATTTCTTTTACCTCAATCTCTAGAGCACAATCCTCAAATGCCGATCAAGGTCCTCCTCAGTCTTGGAGTACACCAAGATGTCATCAGTGAAGAATATCACAAAAGAATCCAAATAAGGTCGAAACACCATGTTTATCAGCTCGTTGAATGTTGTAAGGGGAAATAGTCAAACCAAAAGACATCACAAGAAACCCATAGTGCCCATAACAAGACCTATAAGTGGTCTTAGGGATATCAGATACCTTAATCTTTAGTTGATGCTCGCTGGACCTCATATCAATCTTAGAAAGCAAAGATACCCCCTTAAGTTGATCAATTAAGTCATCAATACGAGGAAGCAAATACTTGTTCTTCATTGAGACTTTGATCAATTATCGGTTATCAATAATACACATCCTTATGGTTCCATCCTTCTTCCTCACAACAAACATGAACAACCCAAAGAGACACACCAGGGTGGATAAACCCCTTACCCAACAAGTCCAAGACTAATCATTCAACTTCCTCAACTGTGTTGGATCCATGTGATAAGAAGGAATAGAGATGGGCTTGGTGCCCAGCTCTAAGTCAATAGCAAATAAATATCCCTATTTGAGGAACACTTAGAGTATCAGTAGGAAAAACATCAAAAATCTATTGAACCTCAAGCACAAAATCCATGGGAGATGTCTCAACACTAGTATCCCAAATAAAGTCCAAATAGGAAAAACGCCGTCTATCAGGAAATCTCTAAGCTCGAATAAAGGAGATGACTTTGCTAGGGTAAGAACCACTAGCAATCGTCCACTCAACTCTCGAGACACACTGCATAGCTAAGGTCACAGTCCTAGCATAACAATAAGCAATATCATGATGCGGGGAGAGCCAATCCATACCCAAGATAATATCAAAGTCTACCATACCCAAAATGATCATGTCTACCCAAGTAACATACTTATCTAAAGAAACAAGACGTGATTGATACACTCAATCCACCACTAAGGATTCACCTACTAGTGTAGAAACACGAATATACATAGGTATGCTAGCCGACATCATATCAAATCCAAAAGCAAAATAGGTAGACACATATAAGAAAGTAGACCCTGGATCAAACAATACAGACGCACATTGTGACAAAACAAGGACGATACGTCTAATAAAAGCATCCAAAGTTTCAGCCTCAGGACCCTAGTAAAATCATATCACTGTCCCTCTCGACCACCACCAGTCAGGGTAGTACCCCGATCTCCGCTCTGTAGAGTTATTGCACCCCTACCAGAAGCCCTGTTGATAATGCTCAGCTACACTTCATCCAATTCTAAGTATAAATGGTCACTAACAAGTATAAACCCAACTAGGAGTTGGGGTGGATCCCACAGGGAGTGATACGGTAGAGAATTCAATTAGGAAGTAAAAATGTGTTCTAATCATTTTTAGAAGTACATATCTCACAACATGAAATAAATCACGAATTTTTAATGATTAATTTCAAATGGGGGAATTTAGTAACAAATTTGTGATAAAAAAACAATAAACATGGGAATTAAAAAAAAATAGAAATTGGACCTTAGGAATGTGATCAATCGAATGATAATTTCACGTAATGGGTAATTATTAATTGCTTAAATTGTTGAATTTCAATTTGTAGTCTAGGTTTTGAATACAATAGCAATATGTCGATCAACTATTATGTTTCAAGTGAGTTCTCTCAAACCTCAACAATCTTAACATTACCAAACAACCCAATTCCTTAATTAACCCATTTTATGAAGCTGGGTATGTAAAGACGCAATCAAACTCACTTTCTCAAGCTAGATCTTAAAGATGCAATCAATACAACTATCAATCAATCATTCTATTCTAATACATATTTCTCAAGCAAGCGTAGAGAGCTAAGCTAGAACTGAATTTGCAACTTTAATTCATCAATTAAAACATGAACAAATAATTGAACCCACTTCAGAACAACACTAAAATCAGCAGTTAATAACACCCATTAGCTAAGGGGTTTCAACCAAACATAATGGAAAGTAAGAAATCGTTACCAACAAGGTTTTCCATCTGAATTGTAATGATCAACAATACCCAATGTTGAAATCAAAGCTAAAATCTTACAATCTCTAATTCTAGATCCCACACTTCTCTAAGAATGTTTAACAATGTGAAAAATGTAGAAACTCTCAAAGACTCTAGAATACACACCATGGAAACTTTGAACTTCTTTTCTTCTTTTAAAAAATGAATTTATATATTCCCAAAAACTCAACACGAGATCCAGTTGGTGAGGTTAGTCGAGATCGCCAATCAACTCGGTGAACCACCGCATTGTGCTTCTTATCGCCTTTTGGCCGGACTCCTACAATAAATTGCTCTAGAAGTCTAGGTGAGCTGGATCATGATTGCCGACCCATTCGGCGAGTCATCGAATCATCCTTTTGGTCCCCTAATTAGTTTTGAACATGGGCTGCTTCGCTGGAACTTTAGGCGAGCTGGAGGCTCACTCGGCGAGTGGCTTTTGGGAGCTCCATGTCTTCTTTTCTTCAGCTTTTCCATTTTTTTCTCTCTCTTTCGCATCGTAATGTCACTGCCTTGACCATAAGCCTTCATTTCTGCATATTAACACATTAACATCAGTTATGAGCACAAAATAGGCATTAAGGACACTAAATCAAATAATACTAAGCACTAAATTAGTCAAAACTCCCGACTCATAAACACCCCCAACCTAATTTTTTTCTTCTCCTCAAGTAAAACCAAGATCAGTTAGGTCAACAGGGTTGTCTACAAGTAGTACTCCATGAGAATCTACATGAATGCAGACAAGGTTCAATATACACCTGCAATGTTCAATTGTGCACATCATCCATTAGAGTTCAAATTCACAATGCTCACTTCAAATGCAAATTCAGGCTCAACAAGAGTATTCGAATGACCTCACATAAAGAATGATTTCATTCTCTTCACATAGCTAATCAAGGAGTACCATTTAAAGAATCGAAATCGATCTCATACTCTTAAAGAGAAAAAACATGAAAAAATTTATACATAGGCTTGCCCGTATTTTCCAACCAACACATCACTCGGCTCATGAAAGATCAAAAAGGTCTTACAAGGCTTGTAAGTTGGATAAGGATACATGTATGATCATTTTGTCTTAGTGACTTCTACCTTCATGAAGCATGGCTCAGAGTTCACTTTGTCTCCTTTCCTTTCATTGTTTTCAACTTCACAACTCATATTTGGTATATTCAAAGCACACAAATTTTTTGGTGTAGCTCATCAGACACCCTTTCTTTTCACAACAATTTTATCATTTCTTTTTATTTTTCTTTGTCCCCTTTTCTTCTCTTTTTTTTATATGGAGGTGTTCCACCTTTTTCTTCAATACAAACTCTCAAGGGTGAATTTCACGAGCTTCTTGCTCAATCTCTTTCCTCCTTCTTACCACACCCCAACTTGGGCCTTTGTCCTAAGTTTTCTATTCAAACAAACCAATGCTTCACGAAGGTTTTAGGTTGGGAGGACAATGCCATTTGTGTTCATGTTTCTTCCAAAGAAAATGTTTGGCTCAAGTAATTCAAAGATAGGTTTACACACTCACAAGGTGGTCACAAAGGTATAGAAATTAGGTTCACTCTCAAAATATATACCTAAGATCATTTCCTTCATTCACCCAAATAGTCAATAGGACCAACAGGGCAAGTTCTAGGCATCACCATGCACATAATTCAAATAAACTTCACCACACAAGGTCTTCAACCCAATAATCAATCATGACTCAACAAGTTAAGCTCACGTGCAACGATCATTTCAAGACTCACTTTGACAATTGACTAGTCACAATCAGATGCTAAAAGTTCACACATGACATATGCAATTCAAATTGCCTCATAGGACTTGCACAAACATATCGTTCATCCAGAGCATTATTCAGGTTATCGACATTGATCACAAATGACATTCGAATATACAATGAAATCACAAAAAAACACAATCATGAAATCAAGAGCATTCTTACAAATTTCTTATTTGAGCTTAAGAAGTCAATGAAATAAAACCAACATTCATTCACATTCCATCAACCAGGAGAAGTTTAAATAAAAACACTAAAATAGCAAAATATTCAACGGACATAATAAAACAAAATATAACCAAAACATTAGGTATAAGAATACCTTCACCCCACCAAAACAACTACACAGTTTCCTCAATGTGCAACAAAAAACTAAAATGTATCAACAATAAAGGAAATGGAAAAGTGAGGGAGAATAACAACCCCCCTATTAGGCTAAGCCTGAAGTGAATTTTGCCAACTCTAGGTGGCCCCAATGTGGGCATCAGTGCCTGCTCAACTCCAGATGTGGAGTGCTGTGCAACTAACTCCTTTGTGGGTTGAGACCTGCTCGAGCCAATCATGGATGTGTCGCACAGTGAAGCCTCTGTAGCCACCCGTACCAAATTACCCTATAGATCCTCAAACACCGCCTCATAATGAGCTCCTAGATCCTCCTCATTCGTCTCATGTGTGTCAGACTCATTATCCTCATCAGCATCTCCGGTTACAATAGCCGGAGGGATCTCAGAAATAGCTAGCATATTAGCATTGGGGTCCTTGGGCACATCTATATTACCCCAAACCAATGAGATATTAGTGGATTTATGCTAATCTACATCGTATTGTAGACTGGTAATATCAGCCTTCAAGGCTGTCACATCCGTAGAGCCATAGTATGACATCTCTCACACCTCCATCCGAATAGTAAGAGTATCCAAGTATGCCCCGTGGGCCATGAGCATCTCTCGCTGTGCTCTCACCTCCTACCGGATGGGAGACAATGCCGTCGCTATCGCGCGGTCGATCATAGAAGCCACAGCGGCCTCAACCCTCGCAGCCCTTACCTCGATCGAGTAGGCAAGGTTGCCCATCTTGTAGATAATAGTGTGTGTCAAGGGGTAGGTGCAATAGAGGTGTAAGAGTTAGGTATACATGTCGGCTCAACTGGCGGTGTAGACTGAGTAGTATCAGCCTTCATGGCCTCAACATTAACTACTGGAGAGGTGTCCACTGCAACCTTTTTCCTCTTCTTCACTTCATCCTTTGTGTACTAAGCATCAATCCTCCAAATGTCGGTCGATGATAGTCACCTCTTTATCTGTCTTTCCCACAAAAGGCACACCAGCCCGACGACACAGATCACTAATCAACACTGTAAATGGTAATAAGGTTTGGTTTTGTTTTACCGCTCATTACCATCTCTTAGGAAATAATCAAATCAAAATTTAGCTCTCCCGATCAAGAATACAGCCCATCAATGCAGCTTTAGGATGTCTGATAATTGATTCATTATGAGAAAGTATCAGAGTGCTGGAGATGAACCCTTCTTCTCAATCACCACTCCTGCATCTAGCCAGGGAGGAGTAGCATTGCTCAGCAATGGGTCCAACCACCCTTTTAAATATTCATGGGTCTTTGTCTTGATCATATCGGCCAAAGGATGTATGGTGTGCGTAGTGCAGTCGAACAATTCATTGATGTCGGTCTCATTGCACTTAAATTTCTTGCCCTGCAGCTCTACATAGTATGTTGGTGCCATCGACCTTGCATTCTTCTTCCCTTTCGGGATCAACCTTGCATAACTGATAAAATTCCCGAACCCATGAAGGACCAAATCGGTTTTGAAGCTTGGTGAACTGTAGGAACTTGTGGAAACGCAGCGTCTCCCACACATCCGAATACCTATCTACCACACCATCGGTAGACAATCGCTTCTCCTCTAAAATGGTCCGCAACCCAACTGCTTTTAGGCGATTAATAAACCATGGCGGATGTGCTGGGACTAGAGGAACTTGATGTGCTTGTACAACTACAAGTGTTGGAGGTGTCGGGAGCGCTTGAAGTCTAGACAATGGATCATGAACTTCTTTAGAAAGCAGTTCAACACGCCCCCGCATCAGCAACTCTCCCTCAGTTGCTGGTGTGTGCATGATAGTTCTAGCCCCCGCAACTACCGTCCTTTCAGACTCGAAGGAAGTAAGATGAGTGGAGTCGATTCCCATGATGTTTGATGATCTTGAGCTCAAACTTGAACTTTCCACTACCAGTTTCTTCCATTTACCCTTCACATTCCCTTGAGGAGGCTTCAGGACGAGTGGTCGGGGGAGGTGCAACCTCCGCTGCAATTACGACCCCTATTTTTTTTATTTTTTTTTAGGGTGCTGGACCTCTCACAACAAGCTTTGGTCTAGCCATATCTTTATAAAACACAAAAAAACACATGTGGTTGCGAAGGGTTTGCAAAATGTCATTTTCAAAAAAAGTGTAGGAAAATGCGCTAATCCACTCGGTGAGTCGCCGTAGCCATTCGACAAGAAGTAGAGAGCTAGCCAAAAGTTCCTAAAAGAAACAATAGAAATTTAGCATAAAATGGAAAAATCATGAATAATTCAGAAAAACGCAGAGTTCATTCGGCGACCAGAGGTAGCTTCACTGAATTACACATAAACAATCAGCCAAAATGGAGTTAAAGGAGAGAAGGAACTCATTCGATGAGTCCTAAAGAATACTAGGCGAGCACACACATATCAGTGAATATTACAACATAAAATATTAATAGATAAGGTCAAAAAGGCGATGAGGGGGCCAATTAGCGAGCCGCCGAGTCAGTCGGCGAGCCCGACTCAGCTCGCCAAATGGCCCAACATGCCAAATTCACAACTCAAATTCTAATTCTCAATGTACAACCTACGACAACCAATTTGAAGGGAAATTTCATACAATTCAAGCCTACCAACAGTGAATACTTACCCCGGGGTACCAAACTTCCCCCAATTGATCTACATTCGACCAAACAATGATTGTTCCCTTAAGAATGATGCCATCCTATCCATCATTGGGCGAATTCCAGTTGCTTGGTGCAAATTGGGTTACTCAGACTTCACCCATACAAAAAATTCCAATATCCAAACCCGTAATTCACATAATTTAAACTCTAACTCAAACTAACTTAGGCTAAACAAGATATAAGGCATGATTGTTTTCAAAATATAAACTACAAGCAATTTAACACAAAATCAAAGCAAATAATAGATCTACGAACTACTCAAACACATGATCAACAAAAAAATTGCAATTTAACAACAAGTTTGGACAACCAATCTCAATTTCAGACAGGCGACACTAAGGCAAAGAGAACTAATGGTCAACACTTCAGATTCTGATCACACGAGGATACCCACAAAAATCGAAGAGAAAAATATGATCTAAAATTTGATTGTTGTGCAATAGTCAAAAAGTTCAAAATGAGGAGAAAATTTTAATTTATAACGATTGAAAGGCCTTTGACCCTTCAATTTGCGTCACACTCGGCGAGGCTCATTAATGCCGCCGATCTACTCACTGATTTGCCGAGTGGACTTTAGTTTGCCGAAATGAATAGAAACTCGACCATCGAGTTGGTCCATATGGCAGGTTATGTTGGGCTCGCAGAGCCACTGGAAGATTCATCAAATAGACTTTAGCTCACCCAATTACCTTTTCCTACAAAATTTGAATTTCAACCTCCGCATCTAACAAACGTTATTCAAAGCAAAAAGTAAAATTGGGTTGCCTCCCAAGAAATGCCTTAATTCTCATCGTGGAATGACGTGGCCATGTGATCATGCCTCATTCTTTGGGTTTACCAAGGTATCACTAGGGAGACTCCCTTTCGGTCTTGGAATTAAATGAGCCAAGATCTGACCCATCTGAGTTTCAAGCTGCTTAATGGAAATCTAGTGTGAAGTCACCGTTTGATTTAGAGAAGACACAACGTCTTTCATCTCCTTGAGTGCCTTGTCTAACCCTTCCACTTTGTTCAAAATACGAGCAAACGTATCCTCGGTCTGAGGCTTTCAGGATCATCCCTTGGCTCCTTCGGCTTTTGATGTTCATGAAAAGGGACATAACAATCTTTGTCACCATCTCTATCTCTCTAATTTGCACCACGGTCACACCATTCGCGATCTCGATCTCTCCAACCATCATCGTGATCTTTATTCCAACATTAATTCCCCCTCGCCCTTGGATAGCACGGATGAGAACCCCCCGCTTGGTTCCATAAGAACTGTACCTCTTCATTGTAAATGGCCTCCAATTGTGTGTCATTAGGATTCACACCACTATTAACACCAACCGTATTCACAGTCGTGTAACTACCTCCCATAACATGCTTCGTCAATAGGTCCATTTGGTTCATTATCTTGGCCATGTTCTTATCTTGTTCTTGGTTCGCTTCCATTTGTTCCTTTGTCATCCCAAGATTCAAAGGAGACACCTGATCTTCCTTTGTGTACCATGCATAATAAATTTTTGTCATCTTATGAAGCAGGGTCGATGCTATGTCAAATGGTTGTCTCATGATTCCACCCCGAATGAGTTGATCAGTGACACCTTTGTTTACCGTGTCGAGACTCTGATAAAAATATTGTAATAACATATTGTATGGAAACCCGTGAGTCAGACATTGAAGCAACAACTTTTGGAACCTCAACCATGTTTCATGGATGGGCTTACCATCAATCCGTTTGAAGTTCTGAATATTATCCCTCAACTTGACCATCTTCAAGGGAGGGAAAACCTTTCATAAAACACCTCTGTGAGCTCCTTCTAAGAAGTGATTGATTCCCTTTGTAGTTTGGTCGACCACTTTGTTGCTTCCCCCATTATAGAAGAGGGAAACAAAGGGAGTCAGACTGACTCTTGGGTGATGTTCTTGAAGGAAGAAAGTCCACATTCATCTGGGAAGTTTCAGATTTGATCATAGGGTCCTCTTGAGCTAGTGTCCCAAAGAGACCTTTCATTTGAAACAGCTACTCCATTGTGTTGGTCACATGAAGCACCGCATTTCCCAAAGTTGGACGCAATTGAATAGCGCATGCACGTCCCACTTGATCTATATTGACATCGTGCAAGTTTCCAATGTCTTCATTGTTCCTGAGTTGACTTGCATTGCTCCCATTCACACTCATTTCTTCACCTATTTTGGAGCAATCAGCAAGAACAAAAATAAGCTAATTCGACTACAATGAAATTCATTCACAAAAATAATTCAATAAAATAATTCTAAACACCACTCTCCGACAGTGATAAATGCTCAACCATACCTCATCCAATACTAGGTGTGGGTGATCATAATCTAGTATAAACCCAACGAACAGTTGTGCTCAAACCACATGGAGTGGTGGTACTCCCCAATATACACGCAAGTGTACGTGGTCGCGCAAGTAATATAGATTCTTTAAGAAATGAGTTATCGTTCCCAAGGGACTTATGATCAACTTATATTCACTTAATTCTATAACTAAAAGTAAAAGTAACCTTTCCAAGAGTTGATGATTTATTGTTTATCTACTAATAATTATGCACTAAATGAAAGTAACTAATTGTGAACGACTTTGATATAGTGTTTCAAGCAAGTTAACAGAAATTCCAGGGCTGCAACATATAATGAATATCATGTATCATATTATCGGCTTAGAACTAATTTCAGTTGTCAAGTTACTGGTTTATAGAGTTGATGATATGATCCGGGTTATACGCTACCCCAGTTAGCTATCTAAAAACATCATTGAGCGGGGATAAATAGACTAACTTGAGAGCATTTATATTTCATCCTATTTCGTAACCAAGCAAGGTGTTCGTCTGGGCGTCACTCCTGAATAGTAATCACCTAAATTTAATGAGTGGACCGAGATCTCTAAATTCTCTAGTCTATCTAACCTCTTCTCTCCCAATTTTAATGTTAGACAATAGATTTATCTTATGGTGCGCAAGCATAACATACTAAAACAAGAATATAGAAGTAACTTATAATGACAACAAGGAATTAATTCAGAAACCATAAATAATCAACGTTCAATCCGTAGCTACATGCCCAGAACTAGGGGGTTTAGCTACTCATGCTATTAGAAAACAAGAAAATACAATAGTTCATGCAATTTCTAGAAAATAGAAGAGTTAAAGGATTAAAACCTATTACATACTTGAATTCTTTCTCTTGCACACTCAATCAAAAGTCGAACCCTAATAATGGAACCCTAAGGATCTATTTATAATAGTAGGAAAAATTGGGAACAAATCCTACTAAAATTAGGAATCCAATTTAATGTTTAAAACATGGAAAAGTCGGCAAAAGAGGGGCGTGTCCCGCTTCCATCGCACCTGGCAGCGCGCTCAGAACTTTGTGTTGTGGCACGACGCGTCTTGAAGAGCGCCAAGCAATGTTGCAGGCAATTCATCATTGGCGCAGCGCGCCAAGTAGCTAGCCTGAAAAGTGGCGCAGAACTTTGGTTGCTGGCGTGAGGTGCCTATCAGCGGGCCTCCTGTGTGCCCTCAGTACTTCTGGGGCTGGCGCATCGTGCCAAGAAGTACGCCCCAGAAGTCTTGCAGAACTTTGTGGGCTGGTGCGAGGCGCCTCTCAGTACGCCAAGCACTGGGGTCTTCACACTTAGTTAATTTCTTGCGCGTCTTTCCTCCTTCTTTCTTCGTTCCATCTTCAATTCCTTCGAGAGTTTCTGCAACAACTAATCATGTGTGTAAGTGCACAATCATCACAAGTATAAAAAAAATCAAGCTAATAGACTCAAGATCATTCCTCAATTCAAGCACTTTATGGGCAATTATTGACAACTTAGGCATATAAATTTGCCTAAGATCACCACCCCACACTTAGACTTTTGTTTGTCGTCAATCAATCTCTAGACTATCAACTCTTTTTCACAACCCTTGGACTTATCAACCCACCTTAAAATCAACCAAACATTTTAAATCATGATCTTGTAGTTCACATTGGATGAAACAATTCACAACATTTACACCAAGTACAACACATGCTCAAAGAATGACTCTTTTGTTATTTTTCCGGGCTAATGCAAACTCATACCACACATCAATTAGATAATCCTACACATGCCATGAATGCCCACACTTGTTTATGTTTAGTAAAGCCTTTCACTCAAACAATTTCAAACTCAACAAGGCCTATTTTTTTCAAACAATCAACTCACTCTCACCAATGAAATTCTTACTTTCCTCAACATACCATAAGCTTCCCCATAGTGTGCTCTTACTTTCGCATTATACTTCTCAAGGAATCAAGAGGACTTTCATTTGGTTGTAATGTCGGCTTAAGGTAAGGGATGGAATATTAGGGATTTATTTTAGTGACTACACCTCCCTAATGCACATGTTATTATTTTGCCAACAATCTCCTTCATAGTTTTTCCTTCCTCCTAGTATACACTTCTTGACTATATACCCCCTTTGTTGCTCCATATTTGCCCTTTATTTCTTTTTCACCGTACTTTTTTTTTCATGCCTTTGCACTAGCCATCCAAACCCTGGATTTTAACATCCGAGTAAGGTACACGTTATCCTTGATAGGATCAGGGCCAATGTTTCAAGAATAGTTCTAAATTAGCCACCCTCAATTTTAGTTGAGGTGCACATTGTCACTAAGGACCAGGGCCGAAATATAATTTTCTTTTCCACACAATGTAGCATTTCACCCTTAGCTATATCAACCAACAATTTTCAACCCTTATTGTTTAACATAATGCATTAAGAATTTTCATAGGATCAAAAGGCATATTATCAACAAACGGGTTTCAGCTTATCATGTGGTTTATCAATAAACAAGGCTAAAGGCTCAATGGGGCATCACTAGGGATAAATTCAATGGTAGGCATACAAGTAGAGTTATGAATTGGCTAGTTCAAAGAAATGGCTCAATCACATTCCCTAAGTCATACAAGCTACTAATTTAACACACACAAGGAAAGTTGTAGATATCAAGTTAAGCAAGAACTAATCAACACTTCACCACACATGGCATCATGACAAATAAGGATATATCAACTAACATGCTCATACTATTTGCATTACAGTATTACTACACAATTAAGCCCATTTGCATATTATTTTGAGTCAAAACTTAAGAAAACATGCTAGTTACAAGGTCAACAATCTATTGCAGTTTTTCAATTATGACTACCCATGACGTTTGGTTAACTTATTCGGACATAGTGTCAAAAGACCAAGGTTGGTTTCTCAATCCTACTCCACTATGTGACTAATTTTCCCTTAAGACGGTCATCATCCATCCATCATTGGGAGCTGTCGCTCCTATGACGACTCTAAGACTCAATAAAGCAATAAACTAGTCCTAGTCAGATCAAAGGGACAATCCTCAATAAAACTACAAAAAACAAACGCTGAGGAACCCAAAATATAAAAAATAATTTTTTTAACTAAAAACAAACGCTAGACTCGATAAAGCAGTAAACAATTATATACAGCAGAGACATAATACCCCACCCCACACTTTCAAAATAAGCACTTCCCTCAGCACACAATTAAAGCAAAGTATAGAGTTAGGAATACTCCCTCGGGCCTCTAGGCGTCGTCGTCACCGCCGTCGAACACCACCAAGGAATTCTCCTCCCATCCGCAACATATGTACCGACCCGAGAGCACCCCCTAGTCGTAACCGGCGTATTCGACCTCGAAGAGGTCTTATACAAGCCCTTAGCATTCATCATAACATGTATCATAGAATAAAATCACGGAAATTTTAAAACTTTTACTTTGGAAGTTCAACTTCACTTCATATATGAAAAATAGAATCTAACTTCATCACAATGTATCATCTAGACATAGAAGTATCGAAAATGGGACTTAGCCCTTATATCAATAAGAAGTCTTGAAATAGGAAAGTACAACAATGTCTTTCAACATAAGCAAAGAACTAAACATAGAAGCTAGATCATATGGTCTTGTCCTCGGACTTGAGGACTCACCAATTTGGGGAAGCAACTCCAAGTGTCATGAGAAGTAAGCTTGAATCCTCAACAGCCCGAACCTAAATGTTTGGGGAAAAGGGAGAAAATATGGGTTAGTACAACACACGTACTAAGTATGGCTACTATGCATAAAAACCATTGAAGCATGCATAAAAGGACATTTAGTCAAAACATTCTTTTTACCAAGTAAATCCAATATGCACACAAAATAAGCATCATAGTCCAAACCAACATAGTATCATCCCAACATGTAGACAACCCAAGCAATACTAGTGCAATGCAAAGAATAGAACCCCATAACCCTATTCAAAGCCAAGTATCACATTA
>JAJOOS010021017.1:0-11931 GCA_029582725.1 Solanum chiquidenum
CGCGTCTTCATTCCACGAGACTGACTTACGGACCGTCGATGGATCTACGGTCCGTAAGTCCCTTCCGTCAGCCAGGACTTAGAAATATTTCAGCTTCCCAAAATCAGCTTCTCTGAAGCAAACGACGGATGTGCAGTACGGACCGTATATCGATCTACGGTCCGTCAATCCTCTTCCGTAGCTCCATACTTAGAATGTTCAAAAATCAGGTACTGGAACCCTTTCAGTCACCATCTACGGATCGACAGTACGGTCCGTAGATCCATCTACGGACCGTCAATGAACACCGTGGTTCCACACTTGGTAAGATTTCCCTGATTTTCCTCCATTCCTTGGCTGCTGATCCACGGCCACTATCTATGGAGCGTCAATAGACCTACGGTCCGTAGATCACTCCGTAGATGCCCTTTTCTGCATCCCTTTTAGCTGTCTCTTTATTTCCGTGCCTGAACATCTTTCCTGCAAAATATAATAAAAACACATAAATACCAATACAAAAAGGCCCTAGACACACACAACTTGTAAGTGAAATGTATTAGAAATACCGTAAACTCACGGTATATCAGTAGGTACTTGACGGTGGTGTCCAAGGTGGTGGCAAAAGAATGCCGTGCAACAATGCTCATTGATAACATGTTTATCTCACATCTTATGGTGTATTCTCAACAAGTGGAGGAAGATAAGATAGATGAGGAAAAATCTAGAGAGAAAAAGAGGTCTAGGGTAAATATTGATAAATCCTTTCTTGCTGTGTCCGATGGACATGGTCGTTCTAGGAATCAATAAAAGTTTTATGTATAAGGCTATTCTAATGCTCCTAAGTATAAGTATGAGAGGGTGTCATCCCCTAGGAAACAAGGGAACGGTAGTGAGTCCCTATGGCCCACTTGTTCTAGGTGTGCTAAGAGGCATGAGGGTAAGTGTTTTGCCGATAGAGATGGTTGTTATGGATGTGGTGAGAGTGGCCACATGAAGAAATATTTCCCAAAGGCAAAGGAGTATAAGAGAGGGTAAGAAATATGGCTCTAGTGGTGGGGAAGTTGAGCCTAAAAAGAGGAATAGATTTATGCTCTCCAATCTAGAGAATTTCAAGAGTGATCTCCTCATGTCCCTTCCGGTATGTGTTTTCTTTTATGTTTTAGTAAATTTCTGAATTCCTTGTCTTTTATGGCTTGTTATGTTGGACTTGAAGTGACCTTTATCATGAATGATCTTTAGAAAGCATGTGTAGGCTTACTCCCAAGGGGGAGATAGTGTGCCTATCCAATAAGGTCTTTATATAATTCATGTTGCCATGATTTCCTTGTATGTATGTTCTTGAAGATGTGTAGACCTTTTTAGAATTGATCTAATTGCATTGTGTTGCCTCATGTAGTGGCGTCTTTGAGTCAAGTTGCATATAGGCTCCATGAAGTGTGTGTTGAGCATGTTGTAGCTAGAAGATGCTAGTTCCTCCTTGAAAATGAGTATATATGTACCCTTCATGCATTTTGAGTTGGTATATGTAGTTCCTACTTCCTTGATTTGCATTAGGTATGTTTAGCTTGGAATTGAAGTTTTCTTGGTTGGTTGTTTGCATGTAGATGTAGTGCATGCATGATGGGCTGCTAGTCTAGAGTCGTTCCCTTATTAAAAGTGTTTAGAAAGGTCATTCGAGGAAGAATGTTTCAAAGGGGGAGATATTGTAACACCCCGAAAACTAGTCGACCAAACTAGAGCCACAAGCTAGGGTTCTAAGGTTTGATGTATGTGAAATAGAGTCGTAGATGAGACCTTACGTGCGTAGAATGAAGGGTTTAGTGGTTGAACGTCAAGACATGTTTTATACCTCATAGTATAGAGACCATTTAGAGTTTGGTTGAGCGTGGGAAGGGCAACTACCAAGGCAAAAGGGCAAGCCTAGGCAAAAGGGCAAGCCTAGGCAAAAGGGCAAGCCTAGGCAAAAGGGCAAGCCTAGGCAAAAGGGCAAAGGCTGCCCAATCTTGGCAAGCTACTGCCCAAGGATTCACGACCACCCTCACGATCCGTGGTTTTGACCACGGTCCGTGAAGTGGTCCGTGAAGTTTACTTAGGATGGTGGGAGGCCAAGACCTGAGGTGAGGCTATTGCCTAAGGGGCCACGACCATCACCACAGCCCGTTTGGTTGACCACGGACCGTGGGAGGTCTCGTGGACTTCCCTTAGCCTCAAAGGAGGTTGCCAAGCTAGGAGCGGACACCGGCAAGGGACCACGGGCACCACCACGGGCTGTGGTGCCCATGACGGTCCGTATGAGTGGACTTGACACTGGATGGGGATGCCTAGTTTGTTTTTTTTTTAGTAAACTCCTATTCGACTCATATTAAGTGGGGGTCCTTTTGTAAGGGTTTTATACATATGTATATATGATTTTAAGTCATTAGCCCCTAATTTTAAGTCACTTTATGTTAGACACAATTCAAAACCCCAAATCACTCCTCTCAACTATTTCTCTCTCTAGGAAGAACCTCCATTGAAGAAGAAGCTAGAGGTTGAAGCTAGGGTCAAGAAAAAAGGCATCATTGTTGGAGGCTTGTTCTAGGGAATTAATTAAGGTATGTTTAGCCCTTCATCTTTCGGTTCTTTCACCCATAGAGTCCCCTAGAATTTCCCCTAATTTGTGAAGAAGAACCCCAATCAAGCTAGGGTTACTTCCAATGTATGGGTTTTAGGTGGGTATGATTTCAAATCGTTGGATACTACTCATATATGATTAATTTAGTGCTGATTCATGATATTTTAAAGAATTTATGTGAATTCCTTTATTTAACCCTAATTTTCAAAGTATGTGGGTTTAAGTTTTTAGATGAGAAATTGATAGTTCTTGATATTTTTTCTAGAATTGTCCCGATGAATTGAAATTATCTAATAATGGGAATATGAAATCATGAATTGAACTAGATTTATGCATGTATGATAGAACATAAATTGAAATGATTAGAATTGGAACTTTTGATGAATTATGCTTAGAATTGCTTATGACTAAGGCTTGTGATTAATGTGTCCTGTGATCTAGACTAGTATGATGATTGTGAAGTAAAGCTTGAATGTAGGGCTTGAAGTCATGATGTTGATCACCAGGGATTATAGAATAAGTTTAATATGATGAGATAGCTTGCATGTATATAGAATGTGAAAGGTCTTTTGACATAGAAGTGTTCTAGATTGAAAGGTTAATTACCTAAAATGAATCATGTTTATTAGAATAGAATAGCTTGAAGTTGAGTCTTGTGATTCTTTCATGTATTTTTGAATTATGTAGCTTGGGATTGAGGAATTATGCTCTCCTAAGGTTAGCTTGAATTAGCATTGGTAGGATGTTTTTCATGGTAACTTGCATTGGTATAGGCATGGTAGCCTAGGATTGAGGATCTACACTCTCCTATGGGTGTCTTGAACTATCATTTTTATAATGCTTTCATGGTAGCTTGAGTTGCTTAGGCTAAGATTATTTCATGTTAGCTTAGGATTAAGACACCATACTCTCCTAAGGATAGATTAGGGTTAAGGATTCATACTCCCCTAAGGGTAGCTGACATCCTATTGATTGTCTGCATGGTAGCTAGGTTGGTATACTTGTATCCTTCCTAGGATAGCTTGGATTGGATGGTAAGGTGTTTTCCATGATCGTTAGGTAGTATGGTAGTATTCTATTGTTTGATAGTCTAGAATGATAAATAGTAATCATTGAGTAAGCTAGCCTAAAGAAGTACTTAGTGTGGGGGGTAGTATGGGATGCCATCCACACATGGTACAAGTCTGATTTGAAGCTACTTACGAAATGTCATTTCATGTGATGTATGTCTAGCTTGGATTGTTGCTATAGTGCCTTTCATGATACGATTGACTTAAGTTGATAATCTCTTGCCAATATGAAGTAGGGCAATACTGACACTTAGAAATGGTAAGTATGAATAAGGTGATTTCAAGGATATGCTTAGTGTGTGTGGTATTATGGTATGCCCTAGATGCATTGCACAAGTGTGCCTTGAGGTTACTTAGGAGTGTGGTGCTCTTATGACATGAAAACTGACTATGAATGTGAACTATGCCCAATAATGACCAAAGAGAGGTACTTAGCTTGTATAGTAGTATGGGATGCTATTCTTGCATTGCATAAGTATACTTAGAGGTGGCTTGTGAAGTAGTTCTCTTGTAATATGAAGGATTATTGGTTGAAGGATGTAAATATGAAAGTCTAAGTTAAGGTTATGCTAATATGTTTATGCTTATGTTGGAGATTATGTTATGATTATGTTATTGTCTATTATGTTTATGTCTTATGTTGACTAACCATTTAAGATGTTTTATGATGTTGTACTAGCTTTCATACTTGGTATATTTTGTACTAACACATATTGCCTACGTTCTAATCAAATGTAGGGTGTTGGGAGATAAAGTTGCTTGGAGTTTACGTTCCTAAGGTGCAAGAAGACTTGAAGATTTGGTGAGTCCTCATAGTTTCGAGGACAAACCCATTATATTCCTTTATGTCATTTTCTTATGTTTAGACTTTGTATGGGTTGTGTGCCAAGATTTTTATTCATGTTATTCATAGATGGTTCGAGACAAAGATTTAGTAAAGACTTTCGCTTTTATGAAATGTTTCACTTGTATTGTTTTGAAGAAATTTTTTAAATTTTCCCTACTTTTCTATGATCTTATGTTATGATGATGCTATGGGTTGTATGTGACCCCTTTGGGGTCAATTATGCCAAGTTACGTCTAGGGGTACTCCTGGGTCCTCACATCCCCGTCCCCATGATACTTCTTCAACATGGATACTTGAAACACTGGATGAACTCCATATTAGCTAGGAGGTAAGGCCAACCTATAAGCAACTGGCCCTACATAGTCAAGGATCTCAAATGGTCCAATGTATCGAGGACTAAGCTTGCCCTTCTTGCCAAGTATCATCACCCCTTTTATGGGTGACAATTTAATAAGAACTTGTTCACCTACCTGAAATGCCATGTCTCTTACCTTACGGTCTGCATACTTCTTCTATTGACTCTGGGCTGCTAGAATATTAGCTTGGATACTTCATACCCTATCCTGAGCATCTTTCACCCAATCAACCCCCAAAGGTTTCACATCTCCTGCCTCAAATTATCCTATGGGTGATCAACATCTCCTCCTATAAAGTACCTCGAACGGTGCCATATCAATGCGGGAGTGGTAATTGTTATTATAGGAAAACTCACACAAAGGTATGAACTTGTCCGAATGTCATCCAAAGTCAATCACACATGCCCTCATCATGTCCTCTAATAGTTGAATAGTTCTCTCTGACTATTCGTCTGTGTTTGGATAGAACGCTTTACTAAAAGTGAGTTGAGTGTTGAACTCCTCATGTAATTTTCCCCAAAACTTGGATGTGAACTGCGAACCCCTGTCCGAGATGATAGAAAAGGGCACTTCATGCAACATCACTATCTTCTTCACATACACTTTAGCTATCTGATGTGCATTATAGTCTACTCTGACTGGAATGAAGTGGGCTGACTTAGTTTGTCAACCACCACCCAAATGGAATCAAACATTCCCAAGGTCTTGGGGAAACCGACAATGAAATCCATAGCTATCCTTTTCCACTTCCATTCTGGAATTGTTATTCTTTGAAGCCAACCTGCAGGCCTTTGGTGTTCTTACTTTACTTGTTGGCAGTTTTGGCACTTAACCACAAACTCAGCTATGTCTTTCTTCAGGCCAGGCCACCAATAAAGTCTTTTCAAATCTCGGTACATATTGGTCACACCCGGATGCATGGAATACTTTGAACCATGTGATTCTGTCAACATCTTTTGAATCAAGTCATCCACTGGGGGAACACAAATTCTTACCTTAAAACTGAGCGTACCACCCACGTCAAGAGCTGCATCTTGTGCCGTGCCAAACATTATTTTCCTTCTAAGCTCATTCAAACTCTTATCCTCAAACTGTCTGGCCTTGATTTGGTCAAAATGAATGTGGGCCTAACCTCAATACTAGCTAACACCCCTCTTTTTACTGAGATGCCCAACTGCATGAACTTAGACTGCAAGGATTGAATCTCCTTGGCCAATGAACAATTAGATACACCTAAACAAGATAGACTACCCATACTCACCGCCTTCCAGCTTAGTGCGTCTGCCACCACGTTAGGCTTACCCGGATGATACTGGATGGTGACATCATAATCCTTGAGTAACTCCATCGAACTACGCTGTCTCATATTTCGGTCAGTTTGGTTGAATACATACGGTAGATTACGATGATCCATAAACACCTCACAGTTGACACCATAAAGGTAATGCCACAAAATCTTAAGGGAAAACACTACCGTTACCAACTCTAAATCATAAGTCGGGTAGTTCCTCTCATGCACCTTGAACTACCATGATGCGTAAGCTATGAGATTATTATGCTACATAAACACAACACCCAAACTTGATTGTGATGCATCACAATAAAAAATGGAATCTTTACCTTCCCCTTGTAGTGCCAGAATAAGTGTTGTGGTCAGAAGAGTCTTGAGATTTTGAAAACTCTCTTCAAATTTTTGGGTCCATTCAGAAGGCACCTTCATTTTTTTCATCCTTATCTGATGCGTGGCGATAGAAGCAAAATTCTTCACAAACCATCGATATTAGTTGGCGATTCCCACAAAAGTCCTAATTTCAGTCACGGAACAAGGCCAGACCCAATTCCTAACTACTTTGATCTTTTAAGAATCTACCATTACCCCTTCCCTTGAAACCACATGCCCCAAAAAGGTAAATGAACTCAACCAAAACTCACACTTGGAAAATTTAGCATATAACTTTTGTCTCCCAAGGACACCCAAAACAATATGAAGATAGTCAGCATGCTCTTCCTCACTCTTCGAATAAACCAAAATGTCGTCAATAAAGACGATAACAAAAAAATCTAGAAATGGTTTGAACACACCATTCATCAAACTCATGAAAGCTACAGGCGCATTTGCCAATCTAAACGACATTACTAAAAATTCATAGTGCCCATAGCGGGTCCTTGAAGCCATTTTTGGTACATCCTCAGGCCTAATCTATAACTAACGGTAACTAGACCTTAGATCCATTTTAGAGAAAACTGACGCACCTTACAACTGGTCAAAGAGGTAATCAATCCGAGGCAACAAATACTTATTTCGAATGGTGACCCAATTCAATTTTCAATAGTCTATGCAAATCCACATACTACCATCTTTTTTCTTAACAAATAAGACAAAAGCACCCCATGGGGAAGAACTAGGACGAATGAAACCTTTATCAAGAGGCTCTTGGATTTCAGCTTTAAGCTGTCTCAATTCTGCCGAAGCCATGCGATAAGGAGGGATGGAGATGGGGTGACTGCCCGGTTCCAGGTCAATGCAGAATCTATGTCTCTATCCGGAGGCATACCAGGCAAATCGGTAGGAAATACTTCTCTAAATTAAGACACTACAAGAATAGATGCAATAGAGGGAGACTCAACATCCATATCCCGAATATGAGCCAAATTTGCTAAACACCCCTGCCCCACAAGTTTCCTAGCATGAATGAAAGATATGACCTTAGCTGGATTAGTCTTGTACACCCCCTCCCACTCTAACTTTTGTACTCGGGATCTCTAGAGTCCCAGACTTAGTCTTACAATTAAGCACAATATAATTGGGGAACAACCAAGTCATGCCTAAGATTATATCAAAGTCAGTCATATCCAAAATAACTAAATCAGCCCAAGTCTGAGAACCCATAAACATAATAGGACAAGCACAATATACATATGTTACTATGACAAACTCTCTAACTGGGGTAGAAACATCGATGAGGGCATCAAGTACATTACAATCCACATCAAATCCCAAGTTCAACTGAACTGACACATATGCATAAGTAGAACTTGAATCAAACAAAACAGTAGCCAACTGGTTACAAACAAGAATAGTACCTTTAATCATTGCTTCAGACACCTCAGCCTCGGTCTTTCACGGAAAGGCATAAAACTGAGCCCTGTCATCTTGATGGTCAACCTCGTTTCCTGGTGGTAATGCTCCCCTACCTGTATTACCATTTCCCCGGCATGCACGGCCTCGCTGATTTTCTCCTCGTATGTCCAGGTTATCCACAATTGTAACACACTTAATAACTTAACCAAGTAAGCATCGTTGCTATTGTAGTAGTCACATCATGAACCTATTTGATATACACTCAATCAAGGAAAGCGCAGTAGAGATTTCAACCTCAATTATCACAACAATATTTCATCATTTACTAGCAACCCATACATGTTATGACAACAATACTAAATGCATTTTCCAACGTAATAGTGTTCATTATCTAGCCGTACCTTACAAACCTTCTTGAATGTTGTCACTTATAAGCTTGAATCTACAAATTTGACCTTAATCCCTTCAAAAAGTGACAAATTTGCTCTTTTAGACTGAAGAAAAGTGGAGTACCATATTTGGATAAAACAAAAAAATTGGCCTTATGGGCTTCAAAAAATATATTATGAGGCTCTATATTCAGGAATTCACATCTCCTCTTATCCCTCAAAGTTCAGGGTATATACTTCTTCACAAAGAAAGCTATAAAATGTTTCCCAAGTCATGGGTAGTGCAATTACTAGTCGGCACTTAACATGAGACAACCACCACATTTTGGTATCTCCCCTGAACTGGTATATCATAAATTCAACACCAAATCACTCTACCATATCCATCTTATGAAGCAAATCATGACAATCAACAAGGAAATCGTAAGCATCTTCAGATTTAATACCCACAAATAATGGGGATTTTGACTTTACGAACTTAATAAAAGATCATGTTGGTCACTAGTCTTTACATGCCCACATTCAATCGGGGAAATATGCTTATTTGGAAGGACGCATCCTCTCCTTCTAGTGTTGGTGTTGCGACTTCTATTGCTCTAGTTCTAACAATAGAGTGAAGGTGGAAATATACCAAGTTGTATCACTTAAATACTAATTGGATTCAAGTAATAACACGCAAGAAGCAAATAAATGAGTTTTCCTAAAGTTGTATAGCCTCTCGAAGAAAAGTACAGACGTCTCTGTACCATTTCGTAAGAATCTATAAGACTCATATTGGCACAATGAGATCAATGAACCTACGACTCTGATACCAACTTTATCATGACCCAGACCGTCGTGATTGGCACCCAGACTAACACTCCGATGGGAGAAGCATTACTACAACCCAGCTTAAAAACTTGATGAAAATCTAGGCATTTAAAAATACGGAAGCTGGTTTAAATTTCTAAAGAAATATGGAGTTCCCATAAACTCCAAAAGTTTAACAAAACACTACCAAAACTATTGCGGAAACAACTCATAGAACCTGAAAGTCGTTGTTCCAACACTCTAAATTCAACAAGTCTAAGAAAAAGGGGTACAACCCAACCAAACATAAGAAATATCTAATACACTAGTCTCGGTCCAAAGATAATGGACTAACAAAAAGAGGACCCATGAAAGCTTCATAAAACTTTCTCACTATTGAATTCGGTCTCGATCTGTGATCTCCTAACTGAGGTCTATCAGTAGCCAGCTGAAGATGCCCTGTACTCAACAAAGAATGAGCAATTGCAGTATTAGTACACAACCACATTGTACTTGTAGGATGTCGCGGCTACTCGAATAAGAAAAACATATGCAAGCAATCACAATACAATAAACACACATATATACAATACATAGATCTATTATCACTTCAAAAGCAACATATAGTTCCAAATATCAACAACAATTAAACATGAATGCAATAATCACAGTGGTCCTATCATGGAACCAACACCCAAACTGTTAGTGTGTCGGAACGTGACACCCGATCCAATATACATGTGTCGAAATGTGACACCTGATCTAATATACTCCTCGAGAATCAAGAAGTAATAATTGTAGTTCAACAGATCCTCTTTACTAGCTAAAACTCCATCATGCTCAATGGGTAGCACAAGAGCCACCTAGCTGGTGAACAACCAGTTTATATGCCTCAGCTACTGCAGGTCACTTTTAACATTTGCATTCGCGGGCCCTTGGCCACGCTCGCAGAGGTCTAGTGACTTAAGAGCTGCATTCACGAAACCCTGACCAGGATTTTAGGGGCCCACATTCATGGAGCAGTTGCCACGTTCATAGGGATCAGGTTCACCTTTGGCCGCGATCGTGAGACTCACATTTGCGAAGATGAGTTGCGTGCAATCTTTAAATAAGACATTGACACAAAGGCAACCATAGTTATTAATTTTAATTGGCGATTCCCTGGTCATTTTTAGTTAGAATTTATTGATCAAAGTCCCACACATCCGTAATTATCGAGGCTATATGGTGGAGTGATCATACTATGATGGTGAAACTTCATTTGAGGTAATTTGAGATCGAAGTTACTGCCCCAAGCTTCTTTTTAGTCTAATTATGTCTTCTTGTTGAATGTGTCGTTGTTCACTGTTCCTGACCTCAATTTGTGTTCAATTTTGCAACACATGTTTGGAGCATAGTTTAGGACCTCTTGAGTCAATTCTATAAATTTTGAATTTTATTTAAACTTGCGCATGAATGTAACTTGTAGGCTTGTGTGGTTACAAATACATTTAGTTTAGTTGTACTTAGATTTTCTTGCTTAGTCGGCATGTGATGCCTATTGAGTACCTTTATTTTGATGTTCATCTACATTTTGCATCTTTTCGTGATGCAGGTTCTAGTACCAGCTACCAATAATGGTCATTTGTGCCATCTTTTGCAGCTTCAGATATCAGAGACGAGGGTGAGCACTTGGTGTCCCAGTTGTGTCTATTTCCTTCAATTTATATGTTACCTATTCTTTTGCCTTTGAGAAGGCTTGTTGTTGTCCACTTTTGGGACATGTATTTGTTCATATTAGACAACTTTGTACTCGTAACTTCCAAGTTTTGGGAGAGTTTCTATTGTATATAGTTTTTTGTTTGTTTCGCTGCTATGTCTTTCTTATTATTGGTGTTATTTTTGTTTAGTTCTACCATTGTACTAATTACTTTTCATTCTGGTACAGGTTGGCTTACCTACTGGTGGGTTATAGTAGGTTCCATCATGACTCAGATTAAATTACAAGTTGGTATCAGAGTCCTAGGTTCACCTGTCTCAATTGTACAGAGCTGATGCCTTGTAGAGTCTTACGGATCTGTATGTAGACATACATTTCTGATATCTGTGAGGCTAAAATGAGTCTTTAGGAATTCTTCTTTTTTGTATCATGTTCTTGCAACGTGTGTGTTATTGGTTTTTTTAGATCTTACTATTTTCACTCTTTTTGTAGGATGGCTCGTACGCGCTGTGCGGCAGCACGGGGTAGAGGTAGACCTCATTTACCTTGAAAGGGTGCAACACCACCCCTAGATAGAGAGTGTGGTCCAGAGCCTGCAATGGACCCTCTAACAGCCCATGTCACAAAAAAGCATGTGGGGCTGAGACTAGCTTAGCCAACACCCGGATCGACTCTGGCTTTGTATCTCCAGGAAGCCAATACTCAGCTTCTAACGGTGCTAGAGGGCATGCAGCAGGACCCACCGACAACTTTTGTACCTACACCAGTGGTAGGTCATCATGATTTTCCTGCAACAGAGGCACCCCATGCCTAGGTACAACCTAGGGGTATCAAGCTCGTGATTGCAACTAAAGTTATGCTACTAGAGGAGTAAAACATGTTTGGAGTGTTCTTGAGGCTTTCACCTCTAAGGTTTTCTGGGGATATGTGTCACGACCCGGGAGCACCCCCTACTCGTAACCGGCGTACTCGACCTCAAAGAGGTCTAATACAAGCCTCTTAGCATTTATTCATCGCATAGACACCAAAACCATAAGGAATTAAAACTTTCTTCACACACGAAGATACTTTCAATAAATAGCAAGCGGAAGACTTTTTAGACTTTA
>JAJOOS010021018.1:0-18968 GCA_029582725.1 Solanum chiquidenum
GGTTAGACCCATTTCCCACTCAATTTGACCCCCTAAACAAGAATATGAAGTTGGATTTTCGAAAAACGAAACAGATTTTTTTATATACAGCTAAACAAATTTCCGGTAACTTCCGAAACACATTTTTAAGAACTTTTTGGGTCAAATTCAAATATAATCATTTCATTAAGTTCTCGACTCCAAACTCACATATGAGGCTCTAGTTTCACTCTATCATTTTCCGAGTCATTACATTACCCTTCGGGTGCAACCACCCATCAAAATAAAAAGCTCAATCATGATGCTAAGTTCTATATATGGATGAACCGTTCTTGTTCAAGCAAGGTGTGGATCGGGTGGTGAGAAGATGCATTCCGGAATATGAAGTTCAAAAAGTGCTCAAAAGTTGTCATGCTAGCCCATATGGAGGTCACCATGGAGGAGAGCGCACGGCGCATAAGGTACTACAATCTGGTTTCTTTTGGCCCTCGTTATTTAAAGATTCTATTGCTTTTGTGAAGGATTGTGATAAATGCCAAAGGTTGGGTACTATTTTGAGAAGACATGAGATGCCGCTAAGTAACATTTTGGAGGTGAAAATTTTTTATGTGTGGGGTATTGACTTTATGTGTCCCTTCCTTCCATCGAATGGAAACCAATACATCCTTGTGGCTGTGGATTATGTGAGTAAATGGGTTGAGGTTGTCGCTCTTCCTTCGAATGATTCAAGGGTGGTGATAAAGTTCATCAAAAAGCACATCTTCACTCGCTTTGGCACTCCAAGGGCAATCATAAGTGATGGAGGTAAGCATTTAATTAACCATCTAGTAAAAAATCTTCTTGCTAAGTATGGTATTCGTCATAAGGTGCTACAGCTTACATCCTCAAATGAGTGGCCAAGTGGAAGTTTCGAATAGGGAAGTGAAGCAATTTTTGCAGAAAATGGTGAATGCACAGAGGAAAGATTGGTATGAGAAGCTAGATGATGCGTTGTGGGCATATAGGACTGCTTATAAGACACCCATAAGGACCTCTCCCTATCACATAGTGTTTGGTAAAGAATGTCATCTTTCGGCGGAATTAGAACACCAAGCTTATTGGGAAATTAAGAGGTTAAACTTGGACCCCGTGCTGGCCGGTAGAAAGAGAGTGAATCAATTGCATGAACTTGAGGAGTTTAGGCTGCACGCGGGTGAGAATGCCAAGTTTTACAAAGAAAAGACGAAGAGGTGGCATGACAAGCACATAGTTACTCGTATTTTCACTCCAGGAGAAAAGGTACTACTCTTTAACTCTAGATTGAGGTTATTCCCCGAAAAACTAAGGTCTAAATGGAGTGGTCCTTGCGAAGTGGTAAGAATGACACAACATGGGGCTGTTGAACTTAAAGGTGAGACTGGCCCTACATTCTTGGTAAATGGGCAAATGGTGAAACACTACTTTGGTGTGGATTCGAATCGTGATCGGGAGGCTCTTGAGCTAAATGATGAATGATCCTAGCTGAGTCATGTCGCGACGTTAAATCAAGAACTACACAGGAGGCAACCCGTGAATGATATGTAATAGGTAGCAGTTTTGCTTAATTTTGAAATTTTAGCTTAGTTTCAAATTTCTAGGCGTAGAGTTTCTATTTTCTTAGTTTGCTATTTAGATAGGACTTTAGAAGTTATAAAGAAAAATACAAAAAGATGAGTCGTGCCACAACCAAAACTAAGGCGCTGGTGGGAGGCAACCCACAATTATCATGTCACATTGTTTGGTTGATGCGCAGGTCATGGGAGGAGAAACCACCCAAAAATTGGCAAAATACTCTGAAAAAATGAGTTCGGGCGCATGTTGGGCGCGCCACGCCAAAAGCTGAAATACTGGGGCCTCTTTTTGGCGCACTGGAAGCGCAACGCGCCACCATCGCACCAGGCCCCAGAAAAATGTCGATGGCAGGCGCAAATCAGGCGCATCGCGCCACACCTTTGGGCACAAACAAGGTACCTCGCGCCAGGAGGATTTGACTGGGGGTGGTTTTTGGCTCACTAGCAGCGCGCCACCCCCTCTCGCGCCAATCATGTTTTCTGAAATTTTTTGGGAATTTCATGGGACCCATTTAAATTCCAACCTTTTAACTCCCCCACCTACCCAAATACACCCACTTTCCCAAATTCTCTCTCTCTCTAAACCGCCCTCTCCTCCAAATACTCTCTAAACCCAAAAAAAAAATCTTCTTCTTCTCCACTTCTTTTCTTCCCCAAAATCCTCCATTAAACCTTACTAAAACCTTCTTCCCTCCCCTTTTCCTCCACTCTAAAACCCTTAAATCTACTCTAATCCATCAATTTTTCAAAACCCACCCACCCCACTGCCCACCCGAACCCCCTCATTTTTCCACATTTTTTTCTCTTTTCTTAGTTTTTTCCATTGTTGGGTGTAAAGATGGCTCATAAGGGTAAGAATGTTTCTAGTGGTTCGGGTACTAAGAGGAGTAGGAAAGGAGCAACTGCCGAAAGTTCTAATCGGGAACCACCAATTTGCCACCTCAAAAATTTGGCGAGCAAGCGGTAATGCACTATGGAAAGGATTGGTACGATTGTCAACAAGAATTCAAGTACCTAGGTGATGTGTATGTAGATGAGGGGTGATTGCAACAGGAATTTCCCCACATTCTCGCCCAAATCAATGCTTTGGGACTCCAATATGTCTTCATGGATCAAGGTGAGTGCAATTTAAGCTTAGTTCATGAATTTTATGCAAATTGGAATACACATCGTGTTGAGATAAACAAAGGGCCTATTAGGGATAGTTGGGTGAGATTTTATGTGAAAGCACTGAATGATTTTTTGGGTACACCAAATTGTGACAATGCTGAATTTCTGGCAATGATTGAAAAACCCCAGTATCGTGATATTAGGCATACTTTGTGTGGGGTAAATTCTGTTGCGCGATGGGATAGGGTTAGAGACACGGGATGTCATTTGACTCTTCATTATGATCACTTCAATTTGGAGGCTCGCATTTGGTTGAAAATTATGTGTAGCACCTTACTATTGTGTAAGCATACGATGAATGTCACTAAGGAGAGAGTGATGCTAGTAGACCGTTTGATGAAGGGTTTGCCTTTGAATGTTGGGGCTATTTTGAAGCAAAACATTCTTAAGTTTAGGACAAATAAGAGATGGTCTTTCTGTTATGGGAATATCACTACTAGGTACCTCCAGGCTTTACAAATTGAGAAGGAAGTTCATGATGTGTGCCCCTTCCCCATGCCCCCTATTTAGTGTGTCACTTGGTTGACGTCACAAGAACTAAAGCACACGATCCATCGCAAGGGCCCGTGTTAACTACTATTGATAGGAAAGCTCGTGATGATAGTTGGATAGGGCGTATATTTGGAATGGTTGAGCTACAACTGCGGATTGGTGGCCGTCCGGTGACTGAGGATGAAATGGCGACACTAGCAGAGCGTTACCCTTTGACGGATAGCACAATGTACATGTGTCAGATGGGCCCAGCTTTCCAAGAACCCATTAATGATGATGATGTCACTGCTGATAAGGAGGATGGCTCAGATGAGGATGAGTCAGATGATACTGGCCCCGAAGATAATGCTACTGATGCGGGTGATGGAGATGGTAATACAGCCTCGATGGCTATGGATTTTGCCACTAATGTGGCAACCCGCTGATTTGAAGCACGTGGCCTAGAGGCCGACATGGAGTTCTCTTTTACCTTTGCACTTTGTTTTATTTTGTATACTGAGGACAGTGTTTTGTTTAAGTGTGTGGTGGAAGTTGAACTTCATTGTACATAATTTAATGCTCCTCGTATTTTGTTTTTGGTTCTTTTCCCTAGGAGAGTTCCATTGAACCGACTAGGAATAGTTTGTTTAGTTTTGTTGCGTCTTAGAGTCGTTATAGGAGTAACAGTTCCCGATGATGGATGGATGACGACCGTCTTAAGGGAAAATTAGTCACTAGGAGTAAGAAGTATGAAACCGACTTCTTTGGCACTTTGAAACCTTGTCTTGATAGTTGGCTAGACGTCATGGGTGGTAACACTTTGTTTGCATTATTAAAATGGTAACCTTGAAAACAAACATAATATCTTTGTCTTGACTCTAAATGGAAAATAAAGAATATGGGCTTAATTGTGTGAAAACACTGTAATGCATTTTATGTGAGCATGCTACAAGTGTTGGGTCCTTATGTGTGTCATGATGCCATGTGTGGTGAGTGTTGTTGGTTCTTGCTTCAATTCATGACTAGAACTTGCCTTGTGTGTAATTGAGTTAGTAGCTTGTATGACTTAGGGAATATGATTGAGGCATTTCTTTGAAAAAACCAATTCTTGACTCTACTCGTATGCTTACCATTGAAATTATCCCTAGTGAAGCCCCATTGAGCCTTTAGCCTTGATTGTTGATAAGCCACATAATAAGCCGAAACCCGTTTGTTTGATACCAAAGTCTTTTGATCCTAATGAAATCCTTAATGCACTATGTTAAGAAGAAAGGTTGAAAATGTTGGTTGATATGAGAAAGGGTGAAATGCTAAATTGTGTGGAAAAGAAAAGAATAAGTGAAACTTTGTTTTGGCCCTGGTCCTTAGTGACATTGTGCACCTCAACACAATTGAGGGTGTCCATTTCAGAAATATTCTCGAAACATTGGCTCTGGTCCTACCAAGGACATTGTGTACCTCACTTGAACCTTAAAATCTCGAGTGAGGGTGGCTAGTGCAAAGGCATATACAAAAATAAAAATAAAGGACAAAGATGGAGCAACAAAAAGGGGTAAATATTCATGAAGTGTGTACTAGGAGGAAAGAAAAGCTAAGTAGGAGGTTGTTGGCAAAACAATGACATGTGCATTAGGGAGGAGTAGTCACTAAAATGATTCCAAAATATTTTCTCCCTTACCTTGAGCCGACATTACAACCAAATGAAAGTCCTCTCCATTCCTTGAGAAATATAATGTGAAAGTGAGAATACGCTATTGCCAAGCTTATGATATGTTGAGGGAAGTAAGAACTTCATTTGTGAGAGTGAGAGTGAATTTTATATATAAAAAAAGATCCTTACGATTGAAATGCAATGGTGTTGGTGTGAAAGAAAGACTATACCTAAATTGGTGAGGGCATTCATGAAACATGTTTGGTGCTTAATCTTGTTTGGTGTGTCTCTATGATATTGCATTAGCCCGGAATTATTGGAGAAGCGTCATTCATCGAGGTTGTAAATTGTTGATTGATAGACTATAAGGAAGAGTGGAAATTATTGCATCTAGTGTTTGCCAAGAGATCATGATTAAAAATGTTTGGTCGAATGTAAAGCGAGGTGAGGAGTCCAAGGGTTAAGAGTGTGATTTCATAAGATAGAGTTTGTTCGAGGACTAACAAATGTTTAAGTGTGGGGTGGTGATCTTGGGCATATTTATATGTGCAATTACTACAAATTACCCATCTTTAACGTAAGTTTTATGACATTCACTAATCTAACTAGCATGTTTTGGCTAGGATTTACGATGATTGCATACTAATATACATGATTAGCGATTTTGCAGGATTCCTAAAGGAAGTGATTGATTCAAGGAAGGAAAAGGATTTGAAAACGACAAGTGACGCCAGGAGCAACAGCTGACGCGGAAGGGCGCAACGAGCCAACGCTTTACTGGGGCTACATTTTGGCACACTAGCAGCGCGGCGCGCCTGCCTGCCAAGCGCGAATTGGGCGTGATGCCCCGCCTTTGTTCCGACTTCTCCAACAAAATATTATTAAAAGGGATTCCTCATTGTGATAGACTTCGACTCTATTGTCCCCAACTATTATAAATAGACCCTTAGGGCTCCATTGTTAGGGTTGGACTTTTTATTGGTGTGCAAGAGCAAGTATCAACGTTTGTAATATGTTTTGATCTTCTAACTCTTCTATTTTTCAAAAATCGCATGAACAATTGTATTTTGTGGTTTTCGAATAGCATGAGTGGCTAAACGCCTTAGTTCTGGGGTTGTAGTTACAATTGGTTGTTGATTATTAAAGGCTTTATGAATTAATTCTTGGTTGTCATCATAAGTTGCTTCTATATTCTTGTTTTAGTATTTTATGCTTGCACACCATAAGATAAATCTATTGTCTAATCCTAAAATCGAGAGAGCAGGGATTAGATAGACCAGAGAATATAGAGAGCTCGGTCGACCCATTTGATTGAGGTGATTAGTGTTCAGGAGTGACGCTCGGAAGAACAACTTGTTTGGTTACGAAATAGGATGAAATATAAATGCTCGTCAGTTAGTCTATTTATCCCCGCTCAACGATGAGTTAGATAGCTAACTGGAGTAGGTGACGAGAGGTGTGTAGCCCGACTCATACAATTAACCCTATAAACCAGTAACTTGACAACTAAAATTAGTTCTAAGCTGATAATATGATACATGAGATTCATTGTATGCTGCAACCCTGGAATTGCCTTTTACTTGCTTGAAACATCATCTTAAAGTCATTCACAATTAGTTACTTTTATTTATCGCATAATTAGTAGTAGTTAACAATCATCACAATCCTGAAAACAGTTACTTGTATTTTGTTTGTAGAGTTAAGTATCAATTATAAGTTGATCATAAGTCCATTGGGAACGATAACTCGTTTCTTTAAGAATCTATATTACTTGAGTGACAATGTACACTTGCGTGTATACTGGGAGCAACACCATGAACGCAATAAACTAGATGTCAATGAAATGATCTGAATTCCTTTATAGCACATGAATAAATCTAACAATGTTAGGACTTAAAACACAATTCACAATCAAAACAACTTAAGACACTTTCACTGAAAGCTCTATCAGATTAATTGTTGTTTTCGTGAGTTTGTTCTTGTTTTGAGACAAAATAGCTTTTGCTTTTTGGAATCTTGTTATGCAAAAAATAGGTTGTTTCTTGTCAAAATGTCACGACCCAAAGTACAGCCTAGACGTGAAATGACGTATAAGACCTTGAGAGGCCCTACACAAGCCACTTGATATACATACAACACAACATAAAATACAAAAGTAGAAACTAAAGTCTCATATCATAAAAGAATTTGACATAAAATTAAAAGTCTAATCATAGTCTTGGCAAGCCAATCTAATGCATCAAAAGAGTGATTGTGACATAACTCATACACCATGTACAACGTCTGAAAACTAAAGACATAAGAAAATATATTAAAAGTGACATAGTCCTTGAAACATGAGGAGTCACCAAGTCTTTAATTATCAACCAATCAACTAGCCACCATCGGGAGGAGAAAAATCATTGAACTCTACATTATGAGAATGTAGGCACAACTACGAATTAGTACATGAAATGTACTAAGTATGAGGGATATGCATAAGAACATGAAACATGATCATAAGGGGATTATGTGTACTAGTTAATCATTTGTATATTTAGTATTTTTCAAAATGTATAGTCAAAAACTAGGTAATACTGCTATGCAATTGATATCGACTCAAAAATTAAGTCAAATCTTAGTATGAAATTGGTATACATTTGGTATCCAACTTATGGCTCAGTGGTAAAATTGAAAGAACATGTAATTGAGATTTCAATCGAAATAGCCAGCTTAAAACTAGTTAATGTTGTATTTAATTTGTATACATTTGGTATCGAACTGATATCCCATGGGAAATTTTGAAAAAGCAACATGTAATTGAGATTTGGGAAACTTACATAAATATACTATATTAGAAAATATTTACCATTTATAACAATAATATTTTCTTTTTCATTTGATAACTTTTAATACATTTATAAATAATTTTAATACATATTACTGAGAACAATTTATAAAACACATATAATACAAGTTTTATTGATGGATAATACATTTATCACACATTTTAATACAATGTGTCAATTTCTTACCAAACAAGCATAATATATTTTAAAATAGTTATAATACATATATATTGCAAACATAATTCACTTTTAATACATATTGCAGATTTATTATAGTATTGCTATGTATTGCTGTAAATGATAATAAATAAAAAGTATCGCTAAAATCAGTAATTATTTATTAAAAGTTATCCATCCAAATAATTTTTCTTTGAGATTTCAACCGAATTAGCCAACCTAAAACTAGTTAATGTTGTACCCAAATACATATGTTATCTAACAGATATCCAATGGAAAAAACATTTAGTTGACATTTCAACTAAATTAGTCGGCCTAAAACTAGTTAATTTCGTACCTGATTGGTGTAGATTTGGTATCAAACTGATATTCCATTGAAAAATTGACAAAAAAAATATGTAATTGAAATTTCAACCGAATTAGTCAGCCTAAAACAAGTTAATTTTGTATCCAATTGGTATACATTTGGTATCCAACTGATATCCCACTGAAAATTTTGAAAAAACAACATGTAATTGAGATTTCAACTGAATCAGCCAGCCTAAAACAAGTTAGTGTTTGGTATCTAACTGATATCCCATTGGAATTGAAAAACCAACGGGTATTTGAGATTTCAACCAAATTAGATAACCTAAGACAAGTTAATGTTGTATCCAATTGGTATCCATTAGATATCCAACAGATATCACACTAGAAATGAAAAAACCAAATTGTAACTGATATTTCAACCAAATTAGACAACCAAAACAAGTGAATGTTGAATCCAATTGATATCCAATTTGTATACACTTGGTATTCAACTTGAAATTTTAGAACAAAGACGAAAAATAAAAATGTATGAAAATGGTATCCAACTGGTATAAATCTGGGAAGAATAAATCTGACAATGTAAAACAATGCATATTGTATATTGTTGTCAAAAACTGTAGCAGAAGAAATATACATCATCCAAAATCAAAACATGTAATAATTTAAAAGTCTAAATTGCAATCAACTAATTCAAAGTTCATTCCCTTGGTCTTGGTGTAGGATAATTGGTAGCATTCGGATTATGTTCTTTTAATATGTGAGGTCCGCCAAATTTACTAGCAACAGTTTCAATTACTTCACTCTCACTAATTGCACCATCAGCGTTCTTGCTTCTTCCATACTGCCATATGATTGTGGTGTACCATTTACGATGGTACTTTGCATATATGTGAATGAGACTCGTATCAAAAACTTCATTGCTAATATATTCAGCAAAGAGACATGCTTACAATCCACAATCACTGAAATAACATTGAAGAGAAAAAAAATTGAGAAAGAAAGTGATTTACTTATTATGAACAAAACACAATAAGATAGAATACATACTTTGAGCTTGAATCTTGTTGATGCACATTCTTTATAATTACAACTTTGAGAGGGCCGAATTGAGGCTTGTTAACATATGCAAGTAGTTTATTGGAATAGAGGTTCAGGCTTTTACCATAAAATTATGTGCTAGCTAAAACAGTTGTATAATTGTGGCAAGTTTATCAATTGTTTTCTCTACATTCCTCATTCCTCGTGTGTAGAGCTGCTCCAATCATTGAATCATATACATGTGGAAGAATTCTGCCGTTTTTTTTAATGATGAAGACAAACGTTAAAGATGGTGAGAGAGAAAAAGTTACTTCTCTGTAAAAGAGGAACGTGGGGGTGGGGATATGGGTGTAGGGTGGGGATGTGGGTAAAAGTGGAAGGTGGGTGGGGGTTGCCGTGTGAAAATTGAAAAAAATCCCTAAAAATATGTAATAGATAATTACAATTGATTCTCTAATATTAAATTTATTTCTCTTACTTATTAATTATAATGTAATTATAAAAATAATAACTAATTAATTAAATTATAAATTAAAACTAATTTGTTAATACCTGTAATTAAAATGTTATAAGTAGTAATATAAAAAGAGTACATCTAAAGATCGTAATATTAAGCCTTAAATATATGTGTGAGTGATATTTCCTAATTTTTATTAGGTTAAAAAATATCAACGATGTTAATAATACGGGCATTTTTTTTAGCCAAACAATTAAAAAAAGAAACATTTCTAAACAAAATCATTAATCGAGAGCATTTTTGTTCAATAATTTTAAAATTCAAAATGTTCAAGGACATCTTTAGGACCCGTTTGGCCATAGATTTTCTAAGTAATATTTGGAGAAAAAATTGGCAAATAGTGTTTGTCCATACAATTTGTCATTATTTGGCAAATAACCCAAATTTCCAAATACTAGAAAAATTATTATTTGGGTCAAATCTCATTATTTGGGATCTTTTAAAAATTTAAATTCTACACCAAACTTTCATCATTTGCCAAAAAAAACACCCTCTATATTAGTTGTTTGTGTTGTATTACATAATTTTTTTACGTAAACACCAAAGTAGTGATGGAATATTCAGTGAATATGAAAGTACTAATGATATGATTTTTGATGAAAATGATGAACAATCGGCTCAGGATAATAAAGTCATGTGCTTTGTCTACTTTACGATGTATGGAATGATGCTTGTTGCACTCACTCTGAACTACCATATTGCTCCAGTGTCATCTACACTACTTGTTATTTGTTGCAACGAATATCCAATTGACTTGTAATACAAACATATGTAGTTAGTTTTGATGGTTTTTAAAACTTATGGGTATAAATCATATTTCCTAAAAAAGTGAAATATGTTTATCAAATACTATGGTCAAACACATGGTGAAATTTCATCCAAATTTTAACACAAATAATATTTCTCAAAAATATTTGGAAATCTATGGCCAAACGTTAGCTTATTCTTCATCTATTTTTTTAATACAGCGTCATTTTTTCTTTTTGGAAAACACAAGACGACGTCGTTAGCCACCATGGTGTTGCAATTCCACTTCAACCAATCCTTTTCTGTTCTAAATTCGGTTTCCACCAACTCCCTTTAACATATAGAAAGCACAATGAAACAAGCATGTGTAATTTCTAGCACTGCATCATCGGCGACGGTCCTCTGCCGCCGCGGCCGCTGCCTTTTCTCCTCCTCCTCCGTGGCCAAAACCCTAAATTCATCCTCGTATCGGAGGGGTTGGATGAGCAACACCGCCGCGACCGGCTCTTTATACCAAATATCTTGTTCAATGATTACCTCAACCTCCCCACCAGACACACCAGCAATATCGGCACCTCAGCCGGAGAAACCGAAGCCAAAGCCACAGCCATGGCTCATCGTTGGCCTTGGTAACCCTGGGAAACGATATGCTGGCACCCGCCACAACGTGCGTTCTCTTAATTTTTCTTCTGTGTTTGATGTTCCTAATGATTTTTTTATATATATGTAATGAGTTGATTAATTGATTTGGCAGGTGGGTTTTGAGATGATAGATACTATAGCTGATGCTGAAGGAATATCAATGGGCAGTGTTTCATTGAAAGCTCAATTTGGAAAAGGTACCTTTTGTTTTCCTTGATTCAAGGGTTATCCTTCTATCTTGTTATATAGTGATCTTGTCTAACATTATTGCATTGACTAGTCTGTTTTTGGTTCTAATAATTTGTATCTGCTTGCTGATTAAGTTATAATATTCGCAAACATTGGTCTAGTGGTAAGAGCACAGCCCATGATATGTGGGGTTAGGTTCACCTTGGGGGTTCAAACCTAAGCGGCCAAGCCTGGTATATATGTGTAGAAGGGTAGGGGGAGGTGATTTTCCACCGAGTTGCAAATTGTGTCCACTGGTGCTCAGATTTATTGGTTATCAAATTAGTAATAATGATAGTAATCCGTTTGTTGATGATAACCTTTGTTACATGGGCAGTTCATTTACTGTACCTTTTCAATTATGTAGGTATTTCCTCTACATTCTTCAAAATGCACTTAAATTAGCAAAAGAATTTACACACGCCCTTGTCGGTTACTCCATTTAACTTAGCTAATCATTGAAGCTAGTGGGCCTGCCGTGTTGCATCAAGATTTTCTTTCTCATTAGACATTATACCTTTAATGCTAATATTTGGCTATTTTTTTGGTGAATTGCATTGACATGCTATGTTAATAGGGTAGAATATTTAACCAAGCTTTTTCAAATATGGACCTGGAAAGAAGGAACAAGTCCGATAAATAACTCAGTCGTTCAAATTTGTTCTTTAGTTTTAGGATCTTTTTCATGTTTGTTGGGTTCTTTTGCTATCTAGGTTTCATTGGAGATGTTCCAATTATGCTTGCTAAGCCTCAAACATTCATGAATGCAAGTGGTGAGTCTGTAAGTTCACTCATCTTAGCATGACGTATCTCTTGTAACTTCCATCCACCAAGTAATATAAAATTGAATTTTACATTGTTTCACAGGTTGGGGCAATCGTTTCATATTATAAGATCCCACTGAAGCAAGTTCTTGTGGTAAGCTATGACAGTTGAGCATAGAACTTATCTTTGTAACAACTTCTAAGTAAACTTTGTAACTGCAGGTTTTTGACGACCTAGATCTGCCTTTTGCAAAGTTGCGGTTATTGCCAAAAGGTGGTCATGGAGGACACAATGGGTAATCTTTATTTTTGGAAAGTTTCCTTTATCTTAGAACCTTCATCACGTGCCTATAATGATTCTGAAGTCAATTCCAGAAGCTATTTGCTTGGATATTTAATGCCTGAATAATGTAGATTGTAATTGAATAATAGAAGCAAGATAATTGATGGATACCTAGCATTTTATAGTTCACTCCTCATAAACTGTTTGTGGTTGATTATCAAAGTGTGTAGAAGAAGCAATATTCATGAATTTGCATAGTTTCATAAGTCAAGCAGGTCTATTGACCAATTTGTTGGGTTTTGTTAGTTTTTGGCTTGCATCCTCAATTTCTCGTTGTTTTACATGTTTACTTGGTAGGTGAGAGTTTTGTGGATGGAAAATTTAACACAAGTCTTCACACTCAAATTATCACCTTGAGCTGGACTCAAAACAGCTTGTTGACTGTTTTTCTCCTGGCTCTAAGTGAAAGAATTAAACATATGGTTTTTCTCTTACTGATAAAAGTGAATTCCCTAGAGCTAGTGGTACGCACTTCAAACTTGTGACGTGCACCTAATCCACACATCATACACTGCGCTCTCACCACTATACAAAACCTTGGGGCTTGTGATACATGGATTATGAAGCTTGATACGTTAAAAAAAATTGGAGGCAATACTATTAAGACTATCTGGGTAGATTTTGATTTAGCACTGTGAACCAAAAAAAGTGAAAAATGAAATAGGAAAACCTTGGTGATCTAAAGAATTTGTTTGTGCAATATTTTCTTAGCCTATTTCTGCACTCTGTTTCATGGATACTGGCATGACTAATCTCTTGTTTTTTTGTTGTAAAGGATGAGGAGCATTATGAATCATCTTAAAGGGAACCGTGATTTTCCACGTTTGCGAATAGGTATTTCCTCAGATCTTTAAGTACATCATTGATGTATGTTATTATAGTTCTAAAACTTTATATTTTCTTTAGGCATTGGGAGGCCTCCAGGGAAAATGGATCCAGCAAGTTTTGTTCTTCGCGCATTTAATCGACAAGAACGTGAAGAGGTACTTGCTTTTTCTTATTATTCTAATAAGTAAACTTCTGGAGCACAACCTCATATTGATGATACTTTTTTTTTTTTTTAAAATGCAGTTGGACTTCACATTACAGAATGGTTTGGAAGCAATGAGAATTCTAGTGCTCGAGGGCTTCGACAAAAGTGCCACATTTGTGAATAGTTCCAAACCCTTGACAGTTTAGGTTACGGAATTCATTCATTTTTCCAGAGTTTTGGTGATTGATGGGAGAAAGGTGCCCCAACCTATTGCTTGTCAGGATACAGAAATATAGTTTGTATACTAAAATACTTTAGTATGACGCCATAAAATCATGTTAAAACATTTTTGGCAATGATTGTTCACAAGAGTTTTCTACTTATTTTATTCTTTGGGGGGTCCCCTTTGCCACTGTAATTTTGAACTTGCATTAGTTTGTTGCAAGGACTTATAATGAATTTGCACTCTTTGTACAAGAAGAGAAATAGAAGATTAACATTTCAATTATTTGGCTGCTTGGTACAATAGGAATAGCATTTCTTTTGTGCCCGTGGATCTCAAATGTAACCAATTGCACATTCCAGAACGAATCAATTTTCATATGAATCTTACCCATGCTTTTGCGTTTATTCTTGAAAGGTCTTTAAATATTGTTGAGAGGAGGACTACTTGTAAATGTAGAAGGACTTGCATAACCAATATGGCTAATAAATTGGGAATTTGTCAATCAAATCAATCAATAGTTCTCTCTAATACAAAAGTTTCCTACAACAAATTTCTCTTGTCTTCCTTAACTACTATTCCTTTAACGATCTTGAGTTTAGTAATCTAGGTTTACTTGACATAGCAAAATCCTGAGCAAGTTGTGCAAGTTCGATAAGACTAAGGATGTAACAATGTGGTATCAGAGTAAGATTGTGATTAAGGAAATGGAAATGAGAGAGAAATCAACATTGCTAACACCCAAGCCAACATCATCCAGGATGCCTGTAACACCTCGGAAATTGAGAAAGGAAAGGACTTCATGTTTTGGCTACTAGTTGTGTCCTACGAGACCAGTCTACGGTTCGTACAATTTCTACATGTTGTAGATGACACTCATAGGAATGAAGTTGAGATTTGGGAAATTCAAATTTTTGAAGTTTGACCTACGAGTGAATCGGATGGGCCATCATTTGGACTACGGATTGTAGATGGGTTTCATAGAAGGGTCCCGGACTTAGTAAAATTTTGGAGTTGAATTTGAGTTCTACAAATGGGGTCTACAGACCGTAGGAAATTAGACGGACCATAGAAAGGTCTTGTGGAAAGTAAGGTGAATATTGGGTTTTTGAAGTTGGTTCTACGGTTGACTAGTACGGGTCATAGAAAGATCTCCCGACCGTATATCCAAACCTTATGATTGTTTGACAGTTATTTCTTAAGGGTATTTGAGTCTTTTCCTATGCATTTTGAATACTTATACTATGTCGTTTTGATCCTATTCTAAGACCTATAACTACCCTTATTCCCCTAAAATTACCCCAACTCTCTCATTCACTCAAATCCCCAAATCCCATCCATATTAATCTTCCCCAATTCTCTCTCAAAGTCCAAGAAGAAGACTAAGGTTTCAAGCTTCAAATATCCTATTCCTCCATTGCTTCTGGGCGATCCTCAAGGTATGTAGGGTTTCATCAATAGGTTCCATTCACCCATTGACCCCCAAAGATTTCTCAGTTCTCCAAGTTCAATTTCATCAAATTGATTAGATTTTCATTCAATTCTTCATAGGTTCTAATTGTATTGATTCAATTGTTTGATTTTGATCTTATCGTAATTGTTTTGACTCAATTACTTGCTTTTCAATTGATTTTTCATAAACTCCCGCATAATTCATGATTTTGACTATGAAGTCTTAAAGACAATGAATTTATAAATCTATTGGTTTTTGTTGTTCCCGCGAAGCGAAGATCATTCGCTTGGCGAATAAAGTGGGTCACCCTCTTTTTGGCTTCGGCCAAACACTTTTTCTCGCTGGTCGAGCTTTCTACAAAAAAAGCGATGAAATGATGTTTCTATAAAAGATATGCATGATTTACGAAAATGAATGTTTAATGATTTAGGTTGCTTTAAGATAAGCATCAATGAAATGGTGAAAAGGGTTTTCTCATATATGTATGAATTGTGAAAGGTTTTCTTACATTAAGAAATCATGATTTGGTGAAAGATTTTCTCGCACATGATTTAAGGAGCTACTCTATAATGATTTAAGCTTGGATTAGTAACTTAATTGTGTTTTTTCATGTATGATGATAAGTATATGTTTATGAATATTCCATTGGGATTTTACTTAGCACCGATAGAATATTGATATGTAGGCTCTCCCGTTAGTATAGGTCGGGTCTCTAGTAGAAATTTTTATGTCCCTAACTATGTGCCCCGTAGGATTGTCTTAAGTGACATAGCTAGTGGATCCACCTAAGCTAGAAGTTTAAGGTCTTTGACTTGGCAAGCAAGGACATCTTTTTTCAGTGTAGGAGCAAGACACCAGATTCCACGTTTTAGCTCACACGTGGTCTATGTCGGTTAATAGTAAATATCACACAAAACAAATTAAGTTGTTCTTAAGTATTTTATGAATCTTTCAATATCATTTTAAGATACAACCATGTTCGTTGATCTTAGGTGTATTTATATGCCTAGGAACCTAATAATACCCATATTTAAGCCAAGTTTGAAATCAATTCGTGTTTGTTTATAGTCGTATTGAGTCGTTTGAGTTCATTGATACTAACCTATATGATTAGTGATGTAGGTGAGCTTGAATGGAGAAACGAGCACTGAAATGGCATCGGGAATCAAGGAAGGACCCAAGCGAAAAGAAGCAAGGAAGAAGAATGAAGAAATGACTATCAAGGCACATCTGTATCCTTTCCGTGTCGCGGAGAGGAATGTTATTCTTGCTCGCAAAATGATTTTGTTGAGACAGAAGGCTCTATGTCCTCTCCGCATCGCGGAGAGGGATTTTAAATTTGGTCGCGAGATTCAGATTTAGACAGAACCATCCGTGTCAAGGTCACGTCGCGGAGAAGAGAAAACATTCTCAAACTTAAGCTAAGCAAGCCCTCCGCGTCGTGCCCATGTATGCTAGATTTGGCCGATTCAATTTTAGTATAAATAGACTAATATTTTATTTTATTAAACATTCTTTTTCTGGGTTTTGAAGAACGGCGATTTGGAGAGTTGTTTCATCATTTTTTAGGGTTCTTTCCTAAACTCTTTTACTTTCGATCTCTTTATGATAATTAAACATTGCTTGATCGAAGATACTATTATGAGTAGCTAAATACCCTAGTTCTAGGGCTGTGGCTACAAGATGATTGTAATTTATTGAGTTTTCATGGGGTAATATTGATTATCATATGAATCTTTCTTATGTTCTTGTTTTTTGTATTTCATGCCTGATCACCATTGAAATAAACACATTGTTTGAATTGAACTCGGGAGAGGAATAAGAGGATAGAACGTGAGGCATAAGGAGCTTGATTTTCTCTTAATAATTAGGGTTAATTTGTATCTATGATAGGGATATACCTAGAAACCATGCTTGGTTATTATAAAGGAAGAAATCATAATGCTCGGTACTTGGTCCAACTTATCCCCGCTCAACGATGTAGTTAGGTTGTCATTTATTGTAGGTGATAAGAGGCCGGGAGACCATAATCATATATTCAACCCTGTGATCATTGATTCGATAGTTGATAAACATCCATTTAAATAATATAAATTGCATGAATCCTGACAAGAGCAACAGCCCTGGACTTTACCCAATCATTGTTTGAAACCCTTGAAATTGAATTGCGCTTGTTTAATTTTGGTTAAATTTTAGATTATTAAATAAATCACTCTTGAAATCTTGATAACACTTGTGTTTAGCTTAAAGTATTGGAACAATCAAGTTATTCTAATCATAAGTTTCTGTGGGTACGATACTCGACTCTTTATAAGAGCCACTTTAATACTTGAACGACCACGTACACTTGCGTGTGTGATTTGGGTGCAACAAGTTTTTGGCGCCGCTGCCGGGGACTTTAGAATTAGGAATTATTTTATTTTTCTGATTTCTGAAGTTAGAAAGCAAGTGTTGACAACTTGATCTTAGCAATTCATTTTGCAGGTTGTACTGGAATTCCAAATTGGACGACGATTAGGACTTGGTAGAGCCTCTAGCTGAACCGGAAAGATTCGTTCATTACCGAAGAAGGCCTTACGACTCACTTACCCAGTCCCTCTTGTTGCTAGTGAACCAACATCTCCGATAATAAGAGTTGAGTAAGAAGAACCTGCAGTAATGGTTGAGATGAAAGTAAGAGACGTGGCAATCCCACGTACCACTAATGTGACTTCATACATTCAGAAACCTGAAGCTAGTGGAAGGTTTGAACTGAAGCAGAGTATGGTCCAACTTTTGCACACTAATGGGCAGTTCCGTGGTTTGTCGCACGAGGATCCAACAGTCCATATACAGAATTTCCTCGAGATCAGTGATACTTTTACTCCGGCTGGAGTGAATGTGGATTATGGGAGGCTCACTCTATTCCCATTTTCTCTGCTTGGGGAAGCAAAAAGATGGCTGAATTTTGAGCCCGCTAACTGTATTACCTCCTGGGATGATCTTGCACAGAAGTTCCTTATTAGATTTTTCCCATCTGGGAAAACAACTAAGTTAAGGAGTGACATTTTGAGTTTTCGACAGAAATGAGGAGAGAGCTTGTACCAGGCTTGGGACAAGTTTAAATCGATGTTGATGACCTATCCACATCATCATCAAGCTAACGAGGTGTTGGTCCATACCTTCATTGAAGGATTGGAGCCTAACACCAAGATTTTACTTGATTCAGCTGCAGGTGGACAGGCTTTAGAGAAGACTTATGCTGAATTGTTCACCTTGCTGAATAGGATCTCACAGGGTAACCCCGAATGGAACGGAGGAGGAGCGAAACCCGTAATACAGAAAATTGCAGGCATGTTGGAAGTAGATGTAGTGAATACTTGAACTGCACAGATGGTTGCGATGCAGAACATGATGAACACTCACTTCAACAATTTATCATTGGGATAACAGCCGGCCCAGGTAAATATTGTAACGACCCTAAAAACAAACTAGAGTAACTAGAGCCTAACGTGTGTTCGTTTGTGATCGTCTTGAGTGTTGATGGTATTTCGTGTGGTTCCTGCGGGGCTGCCCAAATGAAGGGTTTTTAAGTAATTTTGTTTTTATGTGTTATTATGTGGGGTTGATTTTAAATGGTTTATATTATATATATATATATAAATGGTTTTAGGTCTTAAAATATTGCTTTAACTCATTATTTTCCCAAAACAAGCAAGAGTTCTTCCTCTCTCTATATTTTCTGTCACGACCCAAGCCTAGGGCCTAGACGTGACCGGCGAATAGGGAACCCGAAGGAACCCCAAACAAGCCTCATAGCGTATCATTACACATCCTTGGTCGCGGAAGCAATTAAATGACCATGAGCAATAAGCATAATCAAGGGG
>JAJOOS010021020.1:0-16857 GCA_029582725.1 Solanum chiquidenum
TTATTCATGCTCAAGTATAGGTATAAAGGCATAATATTTCCAGAAGCTACTGCTCACTTCCTTGGTTATTAAGATATTTTTCTCTTCTTCTTTGGTTTAAGTGTGAAGGAAAGTTGAAGTTCTAGAGGAATTCAAGTTATAAGGAGAAGTTGCAGAAATTGAGGTAAGGTGATTGCTCCATTTTCTTCCTCTTTATGTATGAGTTTGAGTGAGGAATTATGGGTGGTGTGCTGTCATAAAAAAACTCAAGGGGGTGGTGAGTTCAATAATTGGTTGTATGATAAAGAATATTTGAGGTTGTTTTATGTGTATTATTGTTGGTGCAGTTTGGGTAATCTTGGAAAAGGATATAAATTGTATGTATTGGGCAGAGAAGGAGGGTGTCGTGATACACATTGTTTTAAGATCTGTATGGGCTCATTATCCGTCAAAGTTAGCTACTGTTGGGATAGCTACTAATTTAAATTTATCACGACTTACAGATTAACACCTAAAAGGGGAGCCTGAATCGTGATAGTTATATTGGTCAGAGAATAAGGTATGTAAGGCTATTCGATTCAATATTCTTCGGCATGAAATCTGATACTTGAGATTAATATCAATAAGTGAATTTCCTAAGTTCTATTCCTAGTAAAGGAAACATAGTGACAGCGTATGATCTCCAAATAGCTAACAATATTTCCCCCTCTCCTTAGGGTATAGAATTACTTCATTATATGTTCAGTACTCTATACTTGTGTAATTATCCTCAGATGTGCTTATATAGAAATGGTATTTGCAAAAGCAAGTTTGGTAAATCCTCTTCTTAGTCAGTTGAAGTCAATTGTGTCAGTTAAGCTCACATGTAATGCATTGATGTTAGATAGCTCCTTACATCATTGTTACTGCTTTGAAGTATTACTTTCACGTCTTCTACTACTGGTCCGTAGTTCGAAATATCAAAATTGATTATGACCACCAAAACAACAATCTCACAGATTAAAGAATCTAAGTAAAGCAATTTGTATAATTAAGGGTGGCAGCTCAGGGGCGAAAGCCTAGCATAGGCCGATCCCAATTGGTATAGAAGGGTGGCAGCTCAGAGGTGAAAGTCTAGCATGGGCCGATCCCAATTTGTGTAATTATGAGGACCGCATCCCAGGGGTTAAAAAGCCTAGCATGGGTCATCGTCTTCTACCACTGATCAGCTGGTCATTCCTATCACATGCCTTATAAAGATCATAACACATAGAAAGGTAAAGACAAGAATGTAACATACATGATCCCACAAGAATTAACAAAGGTGGTCTTCTGTTCTGATTTATGCACACATGTATTAATACTTAGTTTCATTCGAACTCTTATTTTATATATGCTATTGCCTTACATATTCAGTACATTTTCTCGTACTGACGTCCCTCGCGAGGGACACTGCATTTCATGCTGCAGGCACAAGTACTTCAACTAGTAGACCTCCTAGGTAGGAGCACACGACACTCAGCTACTTTTGGTGAGCTCCAGATTGATTTAGAGCTTTACTAAGTCCTAGGTAGATTCATTTTGGTATCGTATCGTAGTTAAGAGTAAGGCGGGGTCTGTCCCGACCTACTCTAAGTTTTTTTTAATCCTTTAGAGGCTTTGTAGACTTATGTATATGGTTCAGTTGTGACCTCAACGGCCAAGTCTTGTATATAGGTTTTGGGTCTACTTATATGCATAGTAAGCACATGTTACATGTTGGTTCTCTCGGGCCTTTAGGGCATCGGGTGCATGCCCGTCTTAATGAGATTTGAGGCGTGACAAAACCCTAAACCTAAAAAAACCTTAGAAAATCTTAAGCCCAAAACCCTAAACCCTAAATACCCTTGAAAAAACAAAACCCTAAGAAATCCTAAATGCTAAATCCTATACCCTAAGAAACTATAAATCATAGGGCTAAATCATAAACCCCAAAACTTATGAAACACTAAGAAATCCTAAACCCTAAGAAACCCTAAACTCTTAAACCCTTTAAAACCCCTAAAACTATAATTCCGCAAAAAAACACAATAACTCTAAATCTTAAGAAATCCAAAATATTAAAAAAACCTAAGAAACCCTAAAAATATTTAAAAACCCTAATCATAAAAATCATAAACCTAGAAAAACCATAAACCCTAAAAAAACTCTTAACCTAAAACCCAAAACCCTTAACATTAAACCCTATACCTTAGGGCCTATACCTTAAACCCTAAATCGTTGGCCTTAACCCTCAACATAAAGAAACCCTAAAAAAAACCTTAAAACCCCTAAAAACTTTTTAAAACTCTAAGCCTAAAAGACCCTTAAGAAAATCATACGCCCTTATAAACCCTAAAAAAACTCAATTTTTTTTTATTTAAATGTAAAACGCTAATCCCTAAACTCTAAACCAAGAAACCCTAACATACGCTAAAAAACTCGAAGAAACAAACTGTAAACCCTAAGAAACTCTCCCTAAAACCTAAAACCTAACATCCTAAACCCTAAACCCTAAGAAACCTTATACCTAAGAACCCCTAATACCCTAAACCCTAGACCCTATGAAACCATAAAAACCTTTTAAAACTCTAAAAAAAACCTTTTAGAACCCCTAAAAATGTTAAACCTAAAAAACCCTAAAAAACACTAAGCCCTACACCATAATTTACGCTAAATATCATTTTTTTTAAAAACTAAACCCTATGAAACCCTAAACCCTAAGAAAATCCAAACCCTAAACCCAAAAAAATACTAAGATACCCTAAACCCTAAAAAACAAAAAAAAAACTTTAAAAACTCTAAACCTAAAAACCTCTTAAAAAATCTTACACCTAACAAGCCTAAGCCCTAGAAAATCCCTAAACCTAAAACACTAAACACTAAACCTAAAACACTAAACCCTAAACCCTACACCCTAAAAGACCCAAAATAAACCTAGAAGACCTTAAATGCTAAACTCAAACGCTAAGAAACCTAAACCTTAAACCTTAGGGATAAACCCCCAACCCTAAGCCTTATGAAACTCTAAAAATCCCTAAACTCTAAGAAACCCTAAATCCTAAGAAAAAGTAAACACTAAAAAACCCTTAAAACCTATAAAAACCCTAAAACTTAAAATCCCTAAAACAAACATTAAAAACCCTAAAATCATTCCTTAATCTAAAACCCTAAACCCTAAGAACCCCTAAACCATAAAAACAATTATGATCCTAAAAAATCCTAAATCGAAAAAAACTATTAACCTAAAAATCCTAGAAAAACTTAAGCTCTAAACCCTAACCTAAAAACCCTTAACCAAATACCTAAACCCTTATTCATCATGTTCATATTATATCATAGTTCAATATGCTTTGTTCAGTTATATATATTTGTTCAGCTTTATCCTATCATGCATGCTAGTACCATTTAAGTACTGACACATATTCTACGCTACATCTTCTCGTGATGTAGGTTCAGGTCCTCAGCATTTCAAATCACGTGGAGATGGGTTCCCGATCCGTATTCAGTAATGTCAATGGTGAGTCCTCGTTCTTCGAGGACGATTGACATGCTTTATATTCAGTCTTCCATTTTAGTTTCAGTTTTGCTAAATTTAGCTGGGGCATATCCCATCATCTTTAGTTAGTTAGAAACTTTTATTCAGACATATTTTTGTCATGCCCCGAGGTTACCCTCTTGACGTAACACGGGACCTAGGATCACGAGTGACCCCAAGCTAACCTTGAGTTGGCATATCATAAGCATATTAGGTTTGTCCCTAAAAAACCTTTAAAAGCCTAAACCTAAGAAATCTAAAACCCCTTAAGAAATCCTAAATCATACACCCTAAACCCTAAGAAATACTAAACCCTAAACCTTAGGGAAAAACACTAAAACACATGCCTTATGAAAAACCAAGAAACCCTAAACCCTAAAAACACCTTTAAAAACACTAAACCTAAAAAAAACCTTAAAACCCCAAGCCCCTAAAAAACCCTAAATCTAAAATCCTAAGCCCTAAACCCTAAGCTCTAAGAACCCCTAAACCGTACAAAATTATAAAAAACTTAAAAATCTCTTTTAAAACCTTAAACCTAAAAACACACTAAACCTAAAAAAGTGTACAACAACTTAAACCTTAAACCTTAAACCTTAAAAACCCTTAAATAAAAAACCTAGACCTAAAACCCTAAATCCCAAGAAACCCTAAATGCTAAACTCTATACAAAAAGAAACCCTAAATTTAAGGGCTAAACCCTATGAAACCCCTAAACCTTAAGAAATAAAAAATACTCTAAGAAACATTTAGAAACCATAAATCCTAAATGTTTAAAAAACCTAAACCCTAAAAACCCTAAGCCTTAAGAACCCCTTAATCGTAAAAAAACCATAAGAATCCTAAAAAGCATTCAAAACCCTAAACCTACAAAACTCTAGAAAATCTTAAGTCCAAAACCCTAAACCCTAAAAACCCTTAAAAAACCAAACCCTAATTAATCCTAAGTGCTAAATCCTATACCCGAAGAAAATCTAAATCCTTAACTCTAAACCATAGGGCTAAACCCTAAACCCCAAACCTTATGAAAGACTAAATCCTAAAACCCCTTAAAACCTCTAAAACTATAATACCCCAAAAATCACAATAACTCCCTTTAAAAAACCCTAAGCCCTAAAAAACCTAAACTAAAAATCCTATGCCCTAATTCCCAAGTAACCCTAAATCTTAAGAAATCCAAAATCTTAAAAAAAACCTAAGAAACCCTAAAGACATTTAAAAACCGTAATCATAAAATTCATAAACCTAAATAAACCATAAACCCTAAAAAACTCTTAACCTAAAACCCGAAACTCTAAACCTTAAACCCTATACCTTAGGGCCTAAACCCTAAACCTTTGGCCTTTACCCTAAACGTAAACAAACCCTTAAAACCCCTTTAAACCACTACAAAAAATTCAAACCCTAAACCTAAAAAAACCTTAACTCTAAAAAAATTTCAAACCTAACCCTAAAAAAACTCAAAAAAATATCTTTAGCGTAAAACTCTAAACCCTAAACCAAGAAACCCTAACATATGCTAAGAAACTCGAAGAAACACTAAACCGTAAACCCTAAGAAACACTAAGCCTTAAAACCATATAAACCCTAATACCCTAAACCCTAAGAAACCTTATACCTTAGAAACCCTAATACTCTAAACCCTAAACCCTATGAAACCCTTTAAAACTCTAAAAAAAAACCTTCAGAACCTCTAAAAATCTTAAACCTAAAAAACACTAAGCCCTACACCATAATTTACCCTAAAATCATATTAAAAAAAACACTAAACCCAATGAAACCTTAAATCCTAAGAAAACCTAAACCCTAAAATCACAAGAAAACCTAAACCCTAAAAAACCTAAAAAAAAATCTTTAAAACCCCTAAACCTAAGAAACCCTAAATCCCAAACTCTAAACCCTGAACCCTAAACCCTAAATCGTAAACCCTTAAAAAACATAAGCCCAAAACCCAAACCCTAAGAAAACCCCAAACCTTAAACCCAAAAAAACACTAAGAAACCCTAAACCCTAAAAAACAAAAAAACAAAAACTTTCAAAACTCTAAACCAAAAAAACCCTTAAAAATTCTTAAACCTACCAAAACTTACCCAATCCCTAGAAAAACCCTAAACCTAAAACACTAAACCCTAAACCCTACACCATAAAAGACCTAAAATAAACCTACGAATCCTTAAATGCTAAACTCAAACCCTAAGAAACCTAAACACTAAACCTTTCGGGATAAACCCCCAACCCTAAGCCTTATGAAACTCTAAGAAGCCCTAAACCCTAAGAAACCCTAAATCCTTAGAAAAACTAAACACTAAAAACCACTAAAAACCTTTATAAACCCTAAAACTAAAAATCCCTAAAAGAAACCTTAAAAACCCTAAAAAAATTCCTTAATCTAAAACTCTAAGCCCTAAGAACCCCTAAACCGTAAAAACAATAATGATCCTAAAAATTCTATAAGAATCCTAAATAAAAAAAAACTCTTAACCTAAAAAAATCCTAGAAAAACTTAAGCTCTAAACCCTAAACTAAAAACCCTTAACCAAATACCTAAACGCTTATTCATCATATTCAGATTATATCATTGTTCAATATGAATTGTTCAGTTTTTATATATTTGTTCAGCTTTACCCTATCATGCATGCTCAGTATCTTTCAAGTAATCACACATTCTACACTACAACTTCTCGTGATGTAGGTTCAGGTCCTCGACATTCAAATCACGTAAAGATCAATTCTCGATCCGTATTCAGCAATATCAGTGGTGAGTCCTCGTTCTTCGAGGACGATTGACATGTTTTATATTCAGTCTTCCATTTTAGTTTCCGTTTCACTAGAGTTAGCTGGGGGCACGTCCCAGCATCTCTAGTCAGTTATAGGCTTTTAGTCAGACATCATTTTTGTCACGCCCCGAGGTTACCCCCTTGACGTAACACGAGACCTAGGATCACGAGTGACCCGAAGCTAACCTCGAGTTGGCATATCATAAGCATATTAGATCTGTCCTTAAAAAACCTTGAAAAACCTAAACCTAAGAAATTGGAAACCCCGAAGAAATCCTAAATCATAAACCCTAAAACCTAAGAAACACTAAACCTTAAACCCCAGGCTTTATGAAACACCAAGAAACCCTAAACCCTAAAAACACCTTTAAAAACACAACCTAAAAAAACCCTTAAAACCCCTAGCCCCTAAAAAACTCTAAATCTACAATCGTAAGCGTTAAACCCTAAGCTCTAAGAACCCCTAAACTGTAAAAATCATGAAAATCTTGAAAAATCTTTTAAAACCCTAAACCTAAAAAATTCTACAAAAACTTAAGCCCTAAACCTTAAACCTTAAACCTTAAAAACCCTTAAATAAAAAACCTAGTCCTAAAACCCTAAATCCTAAGAAACCATAAATGCTAAACTCTATACCCAAAGAAACCCTAAATCCTTCACCCTAACCGTAGGGCTAAACTGTCACACCCCAACCCTAGGTGAGGCGGACAAGTACCATATGAACACATACTTTACAAGTGAACTATGATGAGAAAGTAAACTACTATGCAAATGGATTTACCAATCAGAAGTTTCGTATACAATACATGTCGACTAGCTGAATTGATACATGTGACAAGGGAAACTATGAATACAGATGGTAGCTTTACACTGTCTACAAAGCCTCTACTAGAATCCATGACTGTACCACTAGGAAAATATACCTAGTAAAAACTTGGCAAAACCATGAATCAACCTGGAGCTCACCAGCAACCGCTGAGTATCATGTGCTTCTATTGGGGAGATCTATTAGTTGAGTACCTGTACCTGCAGAATGAAAGGCAGCGTCCCCAATAAAGGATGTCAGTATGAAATAATGTACTGAATATGTAAGGCATAATACAACCATATGTAAAATTAGAGCTCAAGTGAAATCAAATACCAATAGATAAGGATTAGAGACCACCTTTTCTTGTACTTGTGGAATTGTGTATGTTACATTTTTTTCTTTACTTTGTTGTACGTTATAATCTTTATAAGGAATATAATACAAATGACCAGCTGAGTAATGGGAGAAGAGGATGACCCATGCAAGGCATTTTAACCCCTGTATGTTGTCCTCATAATTCCACAAATTGGGATCGGCCCATGCTAGGCTTTCGCCCCTGAGGCTGCCACCCATAATTATACAGATTGCTTCACTTAGATTCTTTAATCTTTGAGATTGTTGTTTTGATGTTCGTAACTCTTTTGAGATTGTTCTTTTGATGATCATAACTCTTTTGAGATTTTTGTTTTGGTGGTCATAATCATTATTGCGATATTTCTACGGACTAGTAGTAGAAGACGTATGAATATGGACTTACAATAATGACAATGACGTGGGAAGCAAATGTGACACCAACGTAATACTTAGGAGCTTATATGACACAATAAGCATTTTGACATCTCAAATTGAAGCACATATCAAGTGAAGACATTTAACATTCAGCCAAGAGATTTAAACTCTATATGATAGCCATTATACTCACTAACTAATATCAAATACAATACACATGAACATGGAACCAAGGGAGAATGTGGACAGATTCAACTTAAGGACGGATACATATTTCAAGTAAGTACATATAAAATGTACGATAGAGCAAGTAGGGATATTGTGAGGTAACATTATAGTCTAACACAATGGGAGTAATAACTAATAAAGGGAACATATAAACACGTGAAAACGTAACATATATGTGTATATCCAACATATAAACCATATGTACCATGTGTAATCTAGGATCATTTTGATTTATATAAGGGGAATACGTGCCAAGGGTACTTTGACGATGAAATGAGTTTAAACCTTGCATGCTAATACTTGGTAGAGTAAGCATGTACATTTAGTAATAAACTCATATTAGAGTATTCACTTTAATGTTCACGGGAGTAGGAAATGCAACTATGGATTAGTCATTACCAAGGCACTTAGAAAGCTTACTTTGTAATAAAAGTGTTGGATTCATGCCAAAGAAATAGGAAATCGAATAGCCTTACATACATTATCCTCTGACCAATACAACTATCACGATTCAGCCTCCCCCTTTTAGGTTTTAATCTACAATATAAGTCATGATAAACTAAAATTAGCAGCTATCACACCGTGAGCCTCGTAAAACAGTAGCTAACTTTGATGGGTAATGAGCCCATACAACCCTTAAAATAATGTGTATCACCACACCCTCCTTCTCTACCCAGTACATATATTGTATATCCTTTTCCAAGATTACCCAAGCTGCACCAACAACAATACACATAAAACAACCTCAAATATTCTTTATCATACAATCAATTATTGAACTCACCACCCCCTTGAGTTCTTTATAACAGCACACCCATAATTCGTCACTCGAACTCATACATAAGGAGGAAGAAAATGGAGCAGTCACCTTACCTCAATTTCTGCAACATCTCCTTATAAATTGAATTCCTCTAGAACTTCAACTTCCCTTCACACTTGAACCAAAAAAGGCCCTTACCTCATTAAGTGTAAATTTGTCAAAGAAGTGTCTTCTTTATTTTATGTTCAAGAATTCACAAAAGAAGACAACCAAACAAGGCACTTACCACATTAAGGGTAAAATTATCAAAGAAGTGTCTTCTTTATTTTATTAATATAAATTATAGTCTCTTTTATTTTGGAAGATAGACTGTATGGATTTTGAATGTTAAATGAACAAACTCTTAGTTTATGGGTGGAATCCCTTTTAAGTTAATGTAGCTTAGTGTAGCTTAATCTAGATTAGTGATGGGTGGATTCCCATTGTTGATTTAGGACTTCTTAACCTTGAGTTCACTTGAGATTACTCATTTGTGGTTTTCAATTTGAGTTGTTTCTTTTCGAATTCAAGTTTCTCCTCTTCCTTGGTTGATTGTTTAATCAATTAGCCTTTCTTTCTTCTCTTCTCATCTCTTATTTCTAATCTATCTTACTTTTGTGTTGTTTAATTCCGCATTAGATTTATGCCCAATTGGAATCCTTATCATTTGGTATCAAGATCCTAGGTTTAGATTTGTTCTTACAAGCCTACTCTTGGTTTGAAAAAGATAAAAGAGTCCAAAAATTGTCCAAAAAAAAAACTATTTTTTTTTGTTTCGATTTGTTGTTTTTGACACTAGATCCTTATTCCTTAGTGTTTTTTGAGTCTAGCTTTCAAATTTTCTTCAATTTGGAGATTTAGAAGTGAAGTTACCATTGAAGGGTTTCAAGCTTTTCAAATTTTGAAATTGGGTGTTTTGATTGAGGAAATATTGGAGGTTAATAATTTTGAGCTAATTTTGAGTTGATTTGAGTGTATTGGGATTTAGTGTGTGTTCTTGGTGTTTTAGGTGTTCTTAGTGTCTTTAAGTTCTTCTTGAAGAAGAAGAAAGAAAAAAGTACATTTAATCCAATATTCTCAAGTCAAAGTTGGTCAAAGTGTTTATTGGTCCACTTATGGAAATTTGAAAAAAAAAACTAAATTCAAAAAAATAAAATAATTGAATTTAAAAAAAAATGAAAATGAAATTCCATGTGGTCATGCCATGTCAGCAGTCAACGGTCAAAGTCAAAGCTGACTACCGAGTCAGCAGCCACGGGGAGCCAGTCAGCGAACAACACAACAGTTGTCAGCGCCAACTAGGCCCAGACGCCTAATCAACGCGTGGGGCTCAGTTTCAGAGGCTTAAAATTGCAGGTTTCTCCCTTGAAAGCCCAAAAATATTCTTTTTCTATACTTTTTTCCTTCAATTCCTCAACTATTTAACAACTAATTAACATCTTTAATTACTTGTTAACTAGTTTTAATCATCAAATTATCCAATCAAAGCCTTACAAGTGAAGAACTTCTTTACGGCTTAAATATTTTTCTATGTGTCCAAATTCACTTCCTCTTCTTCCACACTCTTGTTTCTTCTATTTTTCAACTATTTAACAATTAATTAACATCTTTAATTACTTGTTAACTAGTTTTTAATCATCAAATATTTTCTTTGATCATTCAAATTAAGTAACAAGAAGTAATTCTTCTACTTTTGTTACTTGGTTTATTTTCAGTCCGAATCTTTTGGTGCTTCTTTCTTCTAATTTTCTCATCTTAATTCGTTCATAACCTTCTTGATTCAATTCCTTTAAATTTTTGGGTCATCCTTCTTTCAATAGTCACAAGAATCCACTCCACCACAAAGAATTAGTGATCTTGTGAATTGATTGGGCAAAGGTAGTTCACTATCAACTTTGGGAAGACACTTCAAGGAAAGTGAGTGTGAGATCAAATACGAGATGTGAGGAATTTTTCCACTGACCTTTTTTGCTAAGTTTTGTAGGCACCCAAGGTGATTACGAGGAAGAATGTCATTCGTAACTTCCAAAAATTGTGGAGATGACATTAGTGAATACGCTTGTAACAATATGAGCTACGAGCATGGTGAAAATGAGTTTTCTAAGGGGTATGATGGTCCTTATGATCATGGTAATGGGGCTCTTGTTTATGATGGTGATTCTTATGAGAGATGTGATGGTCCATGGGATAATGAACAACATGGTGGTGAGAACTATTACTCCGGAGGTGATTTTGAGATGAATGGAACTTATGACCCTTGTGATGATGTTGAAGGGGTAGAAGGACCTTATGGTGTATACCATTGGGACAATGAAGTTTCTCAAGCTTTGCACCATGGTTATGATGGTGATGTGAGGTACAATTCTTTCTCTCATAGGTCTTATGAATGCTTTGAGCAGAATCTAGAAGGAAATGGAAGTTGTGAGGTTGGATTTTCTTCCTCATCTTGTGCTACTTCATATTCTAAGAAAGAAGGCATAGATGTTTGGGCGGGACCATTTCAAGGTTGTCGTGTGGACCATAGAAGCAGTACATTCACTACTTCTCGAAATATGATGACTCATTCTTCTCATCCTAGTTTCAATGTTTCTTGTTATCCGTATGGTGATGAGATTGGAGGTAGAGGAGGAGGAACACTAATCCATGAAGTAGAAGAGTTAAGAGAATCTTTTACAACATTGAGGGAAGATTTTGATGATTTCTTGTGGATGTTTGAAAAGGTTAAGTCTATGGTACAAAAGAGGCAAGTTATTCATCAAGAAGATAAGCCTAAGGAGTTACCCTTGCAAGCAAAACAAGATACTCCTTTTAAGGATGGCACTAAGGAGTTGAACATGGAAGCACAAACACCCACTCCTTGTGCACCAAAATGGAAGTTGAACTTGAAGGGATCTCCTAACCCTTCAAAAGGAATCCTTGGCACATGCCCTAACTCCCATAAAATTGAGAGACAAAAGATTGAGAGGAGTAAGTGTCATGCCCAAAATCCCATTAAGGCGAACCGGCACCCGTTGCCGAGAAGGCTCGGGAGGACCAACCTGTAATCATGTTCTATCTATGAACATTTAAAGGTGCTGCCATGGTGGATAACATGTTTTCATGAAAGTAGACAGTATTAACAAGCCAAAAGACAGTGCATATGACTTGGCCGTTGGGGCCATGATGTCTAAGACACGAGGCACAACCACACTTCACTATACATAGTCTACAAAGCCTCTAAATGATAAAACATTATGGGGTTAAGGTCGGGACAGGCCCCGCCTTACACTTAGCTACTATACAATATCAAAATACATGCTATAGACTCAGAAATCCCTGAATCATCCTGGACCTCACCAATAGCTGCTGGATGTCATGTTCTCCTACTAGAGAGATCTACTAGCTCCTATACCTGCAACATGAATTGCAGGTCCCCCGAGAGAGACGTCAGTATAGGAGAATGTACTGAGTATGTAAGGCATAAAGTACTGTATGTGAAATAAGAACTCAAATGAAATCATATACCAATGTAAGGATTCAAGACCACCCTTTATCATATTATGGAATTAGGTACTTTACATTCTTCTCTTTACTTTATCATTCTTTACTTTACACTCTGTGCACAACATATAATACAAATGACCAGCTGATCAGCGGTAGGCATATAAATTAAGATCGACCCATGCTAGGCTTTCCTTTAACCCCTGGGATACCACCCATAATATTGGGATCGACCCATGCTAGGTGATTCTTCCACCCCTGGGATACCACCCATCAATAAGCAGATTCATTTAATATATTTCCATTAACATTTGAGATGATTCTTTTGGTGGTCATAGCATTTTGAGTTGTGGGACTATGTAGTCATCAAGTGACGTGTAATAATCATATAATGCAAGAACAACAATGTAGAGAGTAGTTACATAATTAATGAAATGCATAGGAGCTGAAATAATATATGGACCTTATTTAGTTAAAAGGAGAACTCATGCAGGGTATTCAATGTATATGTACATATTTGACAATGAACATGTATTGGAACGTGCAGACATGTTAAAGAGTGAGAACAAGGTCATAAGTCGTGTTGGAGGTGGTAGGTTACCTCTATGTGTCGAGGACCAGTCTAGATTTCATGTCAATTAGTAGGAAATTGAAAAGCCTTACATACCTTGTTGTACCACCTTGTAGTTACCTTGAAGTACCTTCCTTTCTTTTCAAATACTTATCTACAATAGAGTAGGTGATAAACTAGTATTAGTAGTTACTAAACATGCTTAGGTAGTCCAATCTCACTCAACAATAATGCTCGGGCAACAAACCCGTAATTACCAAACTAAGGGTGTTCTTTCAACCCCGCCTTCTTTTAGTGCATTTGCACACTACACATCTATATTTCAATATCAACAATTTACACCCTTTCCATACATCAACCAAGTTGTCCCCAATATGTTTACACATCAACCTTAGAAAATGAAGAAGGAACAAGTCGGGCATCACTAGGTACCAGGTCCCCAACGCGGACCTGCTTCCAGACTGTGATTTCTTGATCATTTCTCATATTTAGCTATCCAAAATCATTCCTAAACATCATGAGATCTTTCCTGTCACAAATTACAATCCTTGAATCCATAATTCAATTCAAGGAAAGTTAAGACTCAAGTCAAGAAAAGTTAAGAGAAGTTCATAAAGTTTTCCTTAAGTCTTTTACAAATGTTTTAACTTTGTTTTAAGACTTGAGTTTCGAGTTGAATAAAGAGTAAAGTTTGAAGTTCATCTCTTCAAAAGAGTATATCAGGACTATGTATTCTAAAAGAGTAAATGTTTTTCACATTTAAAGAAGAAAGGAAACCTTCAATTCCAAAAAAGCCTTTGAGCTAGTTTTCAGTAAAGAGTAAGACTAAAGTTCATTCTTCAAAGATTATATGGGAACTAAGTATTCTCAAGAGTTAAAATGTTTTCACATTTGAGGAAGAAAGAAAACTGAGATTTCTAAGAGAGCTTTTAAGCTAAGTTTTTGAGTAATTATCTCAAACCAAAGAAAGAGTTTTGTTTTTACAAACATATGACCTAATTATATTTTGGGAGTAGTATTGATCACTGATATGGGGATGAGTTTGAGTTCAGATAACTCACGTCTCCGTAAACCATGTAGCCATCATGGGTAGTAAAAGATCATACTTTTTAGATGACTCTTTAAGATGCTTTTAGCATAGACTAGTGGATCCACTTAGTTAAGCATTCTATATGACGGCAAAGTATAGGACAGTTCTGGCAGTGTGGGCAAGATGTTGTATCACCACTTAGGCTCATAGTGGTGGTTGTCGGTTAGAGAAACTCCCACAAAAACTATATTATTTTATTGTATGAGTAAAGTTAAGTTTGTTATTGCATTTTCTTTAACGAACTAAGTTGTTTTCCACTATTTTACAAGCTTTCTATTATATATATATATATATATATATATATATATATATATATTGCATATGTTTATTGCTTTATATTGAGTTAAGTTATTCAGGAGTTGAGTAAAGCCAAGGCAAGTGTTTCTTTTAGATTCTTTTCAAGCCTATGTTGTGTTTATCATTCTAACATGCATAATCATACATTCAATGTACCAATTCTAGTTGGCCTGCATCTTCTTATGATGCAAACGCATGTAACCAGAATCATCATCCAGCACCTCGTTGATCCAATTGAGCACTCAGAGTCAGTTGGTTAGCCTCCTTGCATTCCAGAGGACTCATTTTACTTTGCTTTTAGTATTTCATTGTTTGGATGATCGGGGGTCTTGTCCCGACATCTCTCTTTGTTTTAGAGGCTTCATAGATAGTTAGACAGTTAGTAGTTTAGTTGTCATTACATTATCATATCTTATGTTAAGACTTGAGTTGCCATTTTGGCCAAGTTGAATGTTGACTTCTAATCATTCTAGATTATTTTATTTAACAGTTAAGTAGAGATGCACTGAATTCTTGTATTTATGCTTTTAAGTCTTCAGCTGAGTAAGTAAGGCAGGACAAGGGATCGCTTGGGGCCAGCAATGGTTCTCGATTGCCAGTCATATATGGGGTATAGGCTCGGGGAGTGACACTGACCATACCCAAAACATCTTTCCTTCAATGCAAGACACTCGCCCGGATGGTTCTTACCACACTTAGGATAAGTTGGGTAGGTTCTATTATCTGAAACACTCCCCTAAGACTTAGAGCCTTATTCCCTAACTTTCTGATCCTATCGAACTGGAAGATGGAGCACTAGCTGATGAGTGTGCTGGAGTTAAAGATTTTTGCTGGAACTAAGAGCGATTTCCACCACCCGATTTCTGCTGAGAGTAACATAGTTATCTGTCCTAGCCTTCTTATAGTCCTTAGCATGTTCCCTAAGCTTGTCTCCCTCAACCTAATGAGCATGAGTCATAAGCCTAGAGATGTTCATATCTTCCAGCAACATAGCTTTTAGACACTTTGTTTTCACTAAGTCGGATACCCCATACAAAAACTTATTCATTTGTGCCTTTGAATAGGCAACCATGTGAGGAGCATACCTGGAGAGTTGGGTGAACTTGATTTTGTACTCTTTGACTTACATGCTACCTTGCCTCAAATTCATGAACTCATGAGCTTTTGCCTCCCTCAATTTTCTTTGGAAGAACCTATCCAAAAATGCCTCATTAAAACAATCCCAAGTGATAAGAATTGAATCGGTACCCCTGTTTTCTTTCCATTGAGTAAATAAGATGTGAGCTACATCCTTAAGCTGGTAAGATGCCAACTCTACCCTATCATTACCAGTCACTTGCATCACTCTAAAAATCTTCTTGACCTCATCAATGAAGTTCAGGGGATCCTCACCAACTTGTGAGCCTAGAAACTCAGGTGGTTTCATCCTAAAAAATCATGAACTCTAGTTGTAGCTCACCCAACATTAGTGTCAGTAGGAACTCGGGCCTGCTGATTGTTCTGGTTGGTCACATTCTAAACAAAAAGATGAATGGCATTCCAGAATTCTGCATTCGAAACCTCTTGGTCTGGAACTGGAGGAAGTTCATTAGCGTTGCGAGCATTTGCATTCCTTGCATAAGCTCTACGAGGAGGAATGGTCTGAAACACATAAGGATGATTTAGAAAGAAGATCGTACCAATGCACAATAATAATATCAAGAAATTGAAGTTTTTCTTAAAACACTTCATAGCCTCCTTCTCATTAGATGTGGTGCATTTCACACCCATGAAAATGACTCTACTTAGTGCGGCTTTTCAGACATCCTATAAAACTTAAACCTAATGCTCTAATAACATGTTTTTCACACCCCGAGGATACCCCCTAGGACATGGACACGTAGGATCATGAGTGACCCCAAGCTAACCCTGTTGGCATATCATAAGCATACTAAAAAAACTAAAATAAGAAATATTGTGCGAAAGCTTAAAACATGAGATCAACTGAAATGATGGGCAATACCCATTGTAAATCCGAATACATAAATTGAGAAGAGTTTAAGATACTCAAACAAAACTTAAACACTAAAGTTGAATTTGTCTATGTCTGAAATAAAGCCTCTATTTTACTAGAGATGCTGGGACATACCTGATAACATGGGCAGCATGGATGACACTAACATGAGTGGCATGTACCCCTCAAGACCATTCACACGGAGTCAAGCAAAGGATCTCCAAGGCCTACAAGCAATGTTCATGAAAAGGGAAGCATTAGAGGAGCTTGAAGGTCACCAAAGAAGGACATACAATGTGTGTAAAGTACATAAAAATGAGAAGGAAGAAGGAAATAGGCCATGTGTGCAAATGGCCATTTCATGAATTCAAGAATTCACAAAAGAAGGCAACCAAACAAAGTCCTTATCTCATTAAGGGTAAAATTTTCAAAGAAGTGTTTTCCTTATTTCCTTAGTATAAATATTAGTCTTTTATCATTTTGCAAGGTTTAGACTATGTTGAATATTGACTCTCAAATTGTAGTATCTTCTTAGTGAGTAATTAGTGAGTAATTAGGGTGAACTCTTGGG
>JAJOOS010021021.1:0-20335 GCA_029582725.1 Solanum chiquidenum
TATTATGAGTGTTAATATCGTGTATTTGGGATTTTCTCTATACTAGTATCCATATGTGTGCTTCTACTATTGGCCTCAAGACCAAGCAAAACCTTAATAAATGTGGCATATTATATCAGACCCATATATAAATCTTATCTGAACCCAACTTTCGATAAATTTGATATTCAAATATTGTAAAAAGTCAATGAAAAAACAGGAAATTTCATTCGGATAGAAAAAAAGGAGTCGATCAATTACGAACTTGTTGAATAGAGATGAGTCTGACTAGCTATTAACGACTATGGAAATAAATTGAACTCACACAAAGTAACACTTGACAATAAGAATATAAATTACCAAATTTGCTTTATTATAATTTCTCTTCCTATTTCTTGCTAATTTCTCATGACAATTAAATTGTGGAACTAAACTACTAGGTCTAATGTATATATGATAGAACAGTTTTCCCTCGGACTGGAAAAAGAAATTGGCAATCTATGATTGGGATAATAAAGTACCACTTTTTTCCTAAGGTCAAAAGGTAAGTAACTAAACCTAAACCAATAAGGAATAGGAATGTAAGTACACCATTTAGGCAATTATATAATCTGTGTCCTACCATGATGCCACAACCCAAAGTAGACCGTAGGTGTTACATGGCTCGAGAAACCCTGCACAAGCCACTTAGCATACATCATACAAGATAATAGAAATAAAGACTTTAAAGGATAGCATTTTATACATAAAAAGAGTTGACAAAGCGAAAGTCCAACATAAGTCTCAAAGCCAACTAATACATCATAAGGAAAGTGATTGGGACATAACTCATACATCACATACGAAGTTTGAAAATGAAATTAAATAAAGCTATAAAGTGTCTCGGTCTTCGGAATATGAGGACTCACCAATCACTTGAAGAACCCAATAGATGTCTAGCCACGAGTCTGCGAGGAAGGAACGTCAGATCCTACATTCATGAGATAATGTAGGTACAACACTACAAAAAAAACCTTAATTGCCAACAAAATTATCGGTTGGTAAATTGATTAAATTGGTTAGCAAATGAATTTTCCAACTGAATACCAACTAATGGTAATCCGTTGCTAAAAAGCTTGTCACTAATTTTTACCAACCCATTTCAGTTAGTTGGTAAAATTACCGACTAAAATTCAGTTGGTAAACACATAAACAACTTGTTGGCAATTGTTGAAATGTAGCCTTCGAATTTTAGTTGGTAAATTTACCAACCAATTTTCGGTTGGAATATTGTTGGTAAGTTTACTAACGAAGAGCAAAAGAGTTAGTAAATTTGGTTCTTCGTTAATCAATTTTGTTAGTGATATGTTGGAAAATATACTAAAATAAAATAAAATGTTTTTAATATTCCGTTAGTAATTATATAAGAGATAACAACTTGATTGGTAAGTTTGATAGTAAATTCACCAAATGCATTGGTAATCGATTAGCAATTTCAGTTAAGAAAAAAATGTGTTGGTATTTCGTTAGTAAATTACCAACGAATTTTAAATCTGTAAGTAAGTATGCATATCTACTTTTGTAACTTACGTTACTAATTGGTTAGTATTTTAGAAACACAAAAAACTCATTACTAATTCGTTAGGAAGCTTACTAACTGATTATTAATTTGTTGGTAATGTATATCATTTATGTTCAATATTTGGTCAGTGATTGATTGGTAATGTATATTGTCATATTACTTACTAAATGGTAATTCAATAGTAAAGTTTCACTTTATATATTTATATTAATCAATAGCTTTTACGAATCTCAAAAAGTCTGGAAAGATACAGTGGTTCTTTGATAAATTATAACTTGAATAAAACAATGCAAAACCTAAGATGAAGAGTTCAAAATAAATCCAAATAAGAAAAAAAACAATGCAAAATCTAAGATGAAGAGTTCAAAATAAATCCACATACGGAACAAACAATGCAAAATCTAAAATGAATAGTTCAAAATAAATCCAAATACGGAACAAACAATGAAAAATCTAAAACAATACCCAACAGCTAAATCAACCCATAATCACACCCTAAGAATTGGGGTTTTAGCTAAACATCATAAAAAGATAGAAATCGTTATCAAATTGTGTTTCCATCAACTGGGTAAGATTAATTTCGTCTTTACAAAGGTCAAGGTTGAAAAATCTCAAAGACCCACTTCCAATTTCTCAAAAATGGAAATCTTCAAAGCTAAGGAAAATATTGTCTCAATACTCTCAGTTCAAAGCTCAAAACTTCAAAATTGATAATTATGATTCTATAATGAAAACTTGATACTAAACTAAGAATTTAAAAATGTATTAATAGTCGCCAAAAATGTACTGCGAAGGACCATAAGTAGGGATCGCCGATCCACTCGGCCATCTGCCCTTTGGTCGATTCCATCGCCTTTTTGCTTTGGGCTTCAGCATCTTCAAGTTCTGTAACTTTGGGCGATCTGGCACTGCATCGCGGAACCGTTCGGTGACTCGCCGACTGCTCCTTTCTATCGCCGACTTGATTTTCTCCTTCATGGCTTGGCACAATGGAACTTTAGGCGATATCATGGCCATTCAGCGACTCACCCAATGGGTTAGGCGATCATCATGCCTTCTTTTCTTAGTTCTTTCAGATGCCTTGTTCCTTTTTACTCATTAGTGTCCATGCTTTGTTCCTCAATCCAAATACCTTAAAATCAAGGATTTACATCAGTTATTGGCATAAAATATGCATTTGAGGACACTAAATCTATTAAAATAATGCCCTAAATAAGTCCAAATTGTGGACTCATCACTTGTCCTCAAGTAAAACTCAAGTTCAGTAGTTCAAAAAGGATATCTCAAACAGTGCTACAAAAGACTCAATCATGAATGCACACAACAAGACTCAACTTACTCATGCAAGGATCAATTGTGCACTCCAAGATTCAAGTTGTGACTCACTATTATCAATGATTCTCAAGTTCACAATACTTCCTTCAAATGCAAGTTCAAGCTCAAGAAAGGTACTCAAATGCCCTCACACAAAGATGATTCCATATTCACACACAGTTGTTCAACAATTTAAAGTTCCGAAATCACATACAACTCAAACACTCACAAAGATAAACACATGCATGACTTCACCCATAGGTTTGCCCTTATTTTCCAGCCGACATTCGTTTTAGTTCAGTCAAGATCAAAAAGGTCATTTCAAGGCTTGTAACGGGCCTGAGTGTAAAGGTATGGTCATTTAGGCTCAGTGGCTGCTATCCTCATGCAATGTGGTATGAACATCACTTTCTTTTCTTCAACATTTTCACTCATGCTCAAAATTCACCCCATTATTCACTTCTCATGGAATACCGGACACCCCATTTCTTTTGCAACTTTCACAACTTTATTTCACAACTTTTTCGTTCTTTTTCTTTTTCATTCCTTTTTTTCTTTTTCTTTTTCTTTGTATGTAGGGGTTCCATCTTTCTCAATACCATGGATCAAGGGAAATTTCTTTGCTATTCTTGATTTACCCTCTCTTTTCACCACACCCCCAACTTAGGTATTTTGCTTAAGTTGGCTATTCAAACAAACCACACTTCATGAGGATTATGGGTGAATGGAAAAAGAGGAGTTACAATTGCATCAAGTTTCTTCCAAGAAAAGGTTAAGGCTCAAAGATGTTAAGCAAAGTTCACACACTCACAAGGTTGGCCACAAAAGAGGTATATTGTCAAATTGTTTCACTTTTTAAAATTGTTGCCTAAGATCATTTCAAGAGCTTGTATCACTTAGCCAACTGGACCAACAGGGAAAATTCTAGGTGTCATCATACAAGGTTCATTGTAAGCTCATCACACAAGACATTGGCACCAATATCAAACAAGACTCCACACTTTCGCTAGTTTACAATGTTCATCACAAGAGACATCATTCGATAACCGGCTAGTCACAACGAGATGCAAAAAGTTCACATATTGTCTATGCAACTTCATTTGGCCTCATCATAGCCGCACATTCATTTTTGTTCGATTAAGAGCACTACTCAAGTCATCGGTATTGATCATAACCAATACTCCAATTTTCACAAGAACATCCACAATCAAACACAATCAAGAGGTGACAATTTTTTTGTGGAAAGGGTCAAAACTATTTACATTCAAAACAAGGAGCCATAAGCTCAAACATCCACAAAACAGTGCCAAAACACAATTTACAGCACAAAAAAACCCAATATATAACCAAAAATGATAATCACAAGAGGTAGGTATGGAAATACCTCACCCACCACAAATAAAAGCAGTTCTCCTCAAATGCAACAAAATACTAAAGACAAATCAATAGAAATGACAGAGAGGGAGGTAAAAGAAGGTCATGTCTACACATTCGCTCCATCTATCGGGGCATCAGTGCCTGGTGCAACACTCTGATCTTGGGCATCAGTGCCCGGGGTATCAGTAACACTAGATCCAGCCATTGTGGTGTTTTCCAATAAAATCTGCATGACTAAATCTATCATCGCCTTCTCAACCTCTGTCATGCCCTCATAGGTACCCTCTTCATCGACACCAAGCTGCTCCTCATCAGTCTCAGCCTCAAACTCAGCATCAGCAACCTCCTCAACTCGAACCTCATCTCTGGTGGTAGTCGGAGGCACATCTGTATCAACTGGCATGTAGGGGATCTCTACATTGCCAAAAATCATAGACATATCTATGGACTTCAGCTGGTCCACATCCTTCTTCAACTCATTAATTGCGGCCTTTAGAGCCTTCACCTCCTCAGTGGCCCATTGGCCTTGCTCACACACCGCTATCCTTTCTACAAGGGGATCAATGGAAACACTATGATGTGTCACAACAGCGCTGAGGGCCCTTTCAATCATCCCAAGAGTGGTGGCCTCAATCCTGGAGGCACACCTATCAACAAAGTGGGCTAGATGCCCCATCCGTAGTATCACAGCCTGGGTGAGTGGAGGTTGGGAAGCAAAAACAGTAGACCTAGGTGGCAGAGGATCTGTAGAGGAACTAGGAGTCACAGAAGGGACATCACTAGATATACCTGAAGGTCCAAGGGCCGGAGTAGACAATACTGCCTCTGCAGGTAATGTCTCAGTATCAACAACCGGGGAAAAATCCACTGGGGCTGCCTTCTTCTTCTCGTCCTGATCTTTCAAGTATTCCGCCTCAATGCGTCGGATAACTTAAAAGTTATGCCTAATGGAACTTAAAATGAAATCCTCAAAACCCAAAACAACCATCCTATTAGAAAAAAAATGACCTTACTTTTGCCATTGGGTGATTAATTGTTTTATCATCATCACTGACACCTTCAAACACTCCATTTCATCAGATTTATAATTAGATAAGCCATCATCATTATGTATTTCATCTTAGTGAACCTTTATATTCTCAACTGCATTTTCATCTTCTTCATCGTCAGTGCCCTGAAAAATTTCACCTTCTGCTTCTTCAAGATTTTCATATATTATATCCAAATTTTTGTGAACCTGTCTCTTCTCTAGATTCTTGTACGTATTGAACAATATTCTTAAATTTGTATCATTATCCACTTCTATTGTACCACCAGTATTTTTGATGAATCTCTTCTAAGCAAGTGGGTTTCCTAACCAAGTTGAAGGACCTCCCGTTACAATATTATGAGCATCTTCTAAACAATTCAATATCCCATAGCAATTATCATTCCCATTAAAAACATGGTAGCATTTATCAAGATAATGTATTGATAAGGTGAATGACATCCCCGAAATAATTCAATAGATTTAGCGTAAGTTTGGTCTATTTTAAAGCAAAAAGAAAGATATAAAAAAATTCATGTGTAGGAAAAACAAAAGCATCATATCCGAATATCTGTGTAGATAGTAAAATTCGTATTAAGATAATAATAATAATCAAAAACAGAAAATTATGCAACAATCATTTTATTGATATAAAGTGCGAGTGTTACAATCTCTATGATTCCTATGAATTTGTCTTTTCGAATATATTTCAAGGTCTCTTGAGCTTGATCTTGAATTTGTTTAATAAATTTTAAATGATTACAATCTGCAAAACACATTTTAAAATCCACTTAATTAATATGTCACTTTCACACTCTTAAAATTAAGTTTGAAGAAACAAAGAAAATACAGTGATTAATGAATCTACATATCAAAGAAAAAAGGTTAATCAATTAATTGATAACTAAAAATGAAATTCAATATCGAAATAAATTGGTACAAAAGTAACGAATCTCAAATAAAAATTTATCTTGATTTTGAGAGGGTGAAGATGATCTATAGTTTTTTATTGATCATGTGCTTCAACTGAACAACAAATATAAGAGTTGTTGTTATAGAAAATGAAACACCCATTTATTTATTAGGGCACCCCATTAAGTATTAAGATAGTGAAAATTACTATTTCCCCTTGTAGTCATCGATCAAATTTTTAACGTTGCCGGTCAATGGTCGGATTTTTGTAAAAGGGGGAGGGGGATGATTATATTGTTTAATGTTGGGGGGAGGGGGAGTTTGATTTTTAAAGCAAACTTCAGAAGGGGAAATTATTTTCACCCGTTTTTTCTTCCAAAAAAATTAAGAAAAAATCATGATAAAATTTGGATCGACCAAAATGGTAATATTATTTAGTGAATGTAACATTATATGAGTAAATATAAATTTATTATTAAATGCTAGATTCTTTACAAATAACAATTGATATCTATCATTAAATATATCACTAAAACTCAAATTTGAGGAAAAATATTGATTCAGTGTTATATCGTTAAATTTACTTATTATTTCAACACTAGACGCTGATTTACCAATAACTTTAACTTCAATTGGTAAATTTACAAACTATTCAAATATAAGTTAGTCATTAATAATTTACCAATAACTTTTATCACAGTTGGTAGTAGTTACTATCCAACTCAACATTCATATGTAATATTACCAACTATTAATTAATATGTTGGTAAATTTTATCAATGGATTAATGATCGGTTGGTATATTACCAACTATTTTAATGATGTTAGTAATTTACTAACTACAATATTTATTAGTCAGCAAAATTGCCAACTGATTGGATATTGGTTGGCAAGTTTACCAACAAATTACATTTCGTTATTAATTTACCAACACATTTATATTTGGTTGGAAAATTTAGCAACACAATCTTGCCGTTGGTAAATGTTTGATAAGTAATTCGTTGGTAATATGTTAATAAATTATATAAACAATTTTTTTGTCATATTTACCAACCGATATATACTTCGTTGGTAATATTACCAACAAAAGGTGTGCGTTAGTAATATTTCGGTTGGTAATCCATTGATAGAAAGTTGCTAAATTTGGCGCCATTTTTCCCGCCGTATTTACCAACTAAAATACTTAGTTAGTAATATTTTGGTTGGTAATCTGTTAGAATTCGTTGTTAAGTTTTAAAATATAATTCAGTTAGAAATATGTTGATAATTTGTTAGTAGAATACTAACCAACTTAAGTTGTTAGTAAAATATGTTGGCAATTTAGGGTTTTTTTGAAGTGAAGTATGCATTAGTACATGAAATTGGTTTAAAGATGATCATGATAGTATAATTGGTTTAAAGCATGTAGACATAATAAAACTTTGGACATTTTAAACATAACGAAGTAAAACATGAAAAATCATATGACATAGTCAATGCATTTGAAATAAAGGACATAAGAAAAGCTCTGAAGAAAATGTAGTCATTTTGTGGTATCTTAGCTTTAACCGACAATAAGACCATGAGAGTTATATCACGTAATCCGTTATTTCCCTCGTGCCGAAAGAAGGGGAAACTTTTTGCCAAGGTAGAATCTGTACATATCATCATTTGCTAAAGTGGATCCACTAGCTAGGTCATTTAAGACAATCCTATGGGGGCACGTAGTTTGGGACTAGAGGTTGCTACTAGAGACTGCTATTTGAGCCTCCACCTCAAAGCCCTCTCGGTGCAAAGTCTAAATCCCAACGAAATAGATAAAAGTCAAATATCAATTTAACATAGGAAAGACAACAATCAATAGCAATCCACATCTTTCAAGAACAAAACATAAGATAGATCCTTAAACATAATTCAACATAGATGAGAAAACATTTCATCAATGTGAATCCAAATGTGAGAAAATATCTTTTACAATCATGATCATAATAACTTGTTAGAAAACCTTTCACAATAACATTGATACTTTCCTTTCAAAGCATCCTAAAACTATTTATAATAACTTCATAAAAACATGTATATCTTCATAATTTCATAATTCATAGGTTCATGAGTTCATCATAGATTCATATTTGAAAATCATAAATTAGGAATGGGTCAACATAATTTCAACTAGATATCATGAATTAACATGGAATCATTCATTTGAAGACTTAATTAACAATAATCAATCACAACTGAATGAAACCCATGAAATTGAATCTAAACCCTAACTTAAATTAATTGAAATTGAAGGGAGAAATTGGACACCTTGGGGACTCCATTGAGGAAAGGACTCCATGGGTTAATACACATATACATTGATGCTTGAAGCCCAAAGAGAATAGAAGATTGAAGGCTTGAATGGAACCCTAGCTTTTCCTCTTCCTTAGCTTTGAGTGAATTTGGGGGAGTAAATTGAGAGGGGGGGGGGGGGAGGCATTTAGGAGAATGAATATAAAATGGTGAATTCGGAGCCTAAAATCGTTATATAGGGCTTAGGGTAGAAGGTAAACCAACATAGTTTTGATTAAAATTAATTAGGAAAAAGATCCAAAAGCCCCTTATTATAACAGTCGAAGCTCATCTAAGGTTTGGACCTACGGGCCGTTTAACATTCTACGGTCCGTACTAGTCAACCGTAGACCAAGTATTGGGACCCTAAAAATCACCTATTTTTGATAGAACATTTCTATGGCTTATATGTTTCCCTAGGGTCCGTAGGCACCAACCCTAGAAACAAACTTTGACCCTCAAAATTTGATCAAGTCTGGCACTCACCTATGAGACCTATCTACGACTCGTATATAGGATAACAGACTCTCCTAGTGAATCGTAAAAAAGGTACTGGGACTTGATTTTAGAAAATTCTTTTCCCCTTCCTACGTTGCCATCTACGGCCCATAGAAGCTTTTACGGTCCGTAGATGGGACCCTTAGACACAGCCTGCAATACAAAAAAATATTTTCTTTATTTTATAAATTCTGAGGTGTTACAATATCTCCCCCTTGAAAGCATTCATCCTCAAATGGAACTCACGACATCATATAGAGGGTATGAAAAAAGATCTAACAACACAATATGAATGTAACTTCATCACAATGCACAATATCACGGAGGAACATAGACTCCAAGCTTAAACACATCCTAAACAACATTTCATAAGGCATACATGAAAATCATACTCAAATGCATATAATCATGGAGAAACCAATCAAGTTAACTAATTTTCTAAAAAATCAAGTTTTCATGAGCATGCGTGCATAAATACACATGAGAATGACTAAGACACATGAAACCACAATGGATGAAATATAGGGAACTAAATACCTCAAGAAAGAATATGATCGGAGGGAAAGAGCTGGGATAACGGAACACCATAGAGGCCTCAGCCTCCCAAATAGTACCCTCAACCCTTTGATTCCTCCACAACACTTTTACGGGTGCAACTTTATTATTCCTCAACTTCTTGACTTTTCATAAGAAATATTTTCTTTTATACCAAGACTTTCCAATGGTATAATAGAAGACGGATCACCAACAAATTTCTTCAACAAAGAGACATGGAAAACCGCATGCACCGATCTTAAGTCATTAGAAAAATCAAGTTCATAAGTGATGAGTCCACAAATTGGACTCATTTAGGGCTTTATATTGATAAGAATAGTGTCCTTGAATGCTTATTTTGTCTAAATATCTGCTCATAACTCTTAAGTTTCAGGCATTTGGAGTTTTTGTGAAAGCATGGACACTTAGGCGCAAAAAGGAACAAAAAGGCTGAAAAGAACGAAGAAGCTGAAGTGTGAGCATCGCCAAACACACTTGGTGATTCGCCGAAGGGATTCATTCCGCCCTTTGTTCCAGTACGCGAAGCCCTGAAGGAGAAGGATAAAAAAGGCGATAAAAGGAGCAGTCGACGCTTCACCGAATATTTCCGTAAAGCAGTACTATACCGCCCAATGGTCCAGAACGTGAATATGCTAAAGGCAAGCATGAAACGGCGATGAAACAGAAGAAGGGCGAGTCGCCGAGTCATTCAGCGACAGCGACTAACTTCACCGAAAGATCCGCCAGCGCTATTTTCTGAAGTCTATAAATACTAAACTTATTTATTAATTTTAAAGAGTCGAACATTTATTTTAATTTCCAGAATAGTATAGTACCTTTTGGATATTTTCTCTTAAGTTTGGAGAGGGTTTTTGGGAGACTTGAAGAAAGAAGGATTTCATCTTCCCCAAGTTGGAAGTGGGCCTTATCCATTCTTCTTCCTTTTCTTAAATCAAGGTTTAATTTCTTATACCCATTTGACTTCACTATCATTTTAGGTGTATTTTGTTATTTCTTGATGTGTGGCTAAACACCTCCATTCTTGGGGTGTGATTTAGCAAATATGTGTTGATATTATTGTTGGGTCTTGCTTGCTGATAGGTTAGATATAGTTTAATGGTGATTTCACCTAGTGGTTATGGTTTAACCTTAAGGGTTTGTAGTTTCAAATACAAAGCCACCCATGTGTTTTTGAGGGAGGTCGCGAAACCAAGACAACTAGATTGATGGCCTAAGGAATGGGTCGACATGAGGTTCAGCCTGAGAGGGTGAGCCCTAGTCCCATATCCTAACACTCAGCTCGAGAGAGTGAGTGGGTTAAGGCGTAGGCAGGTCCTCATGCAGCAAATGGGTGTCCGAGAGGAACGCATTTGAAACGGGGTAAGTTGTCCGAGAGGGAACTTATTTCCATTTAAAGCTTAGCCTAGTCACTATTATCTTATAAATTTCCTTTCAAAAGCATGTACCCAACTACTTATCTCAACTTGTATTGCAGTCACACCCCAAGAAATCTTACCCATACTTGATTTTCTATACTATACTTGTGACAAAAACCCCAAATTGATATTTGACACTTTTGTGTCACCCCCTTTAATTTACTATGTTTTTACTTGTTAATACCTTTAGCTATGACTAGTTATAACTAAATTTTATTTTTCTATTAATTCTCAAAACCTATCCCTTGGGACACGACCCCAACCTTTAGTTGGGTTACTATATTATCGATGATCGTAGACACTCGTACCGTAGGTTAGTGTTGTTGGTCACGATAAGCATCAAAATGGCGCCGCTGTCGGGGAGTGGTGTTATTTTGGAATTCTTAGTTAAGTAGAATTCTTGGTTTTTCTTAGTTTTAGCTTTACTAATCTTAGTTGTAGTTTTGTTTTGCTTGTGTGAAGACCAACACAGAGAAACAAAAATAGATGGGCACTATGGATATCACACATATCACCCTCTTCTGAAGCTACTGAACCTTAGGGATAACCTACTAACGTTCAAACATGCAGAGGAGGACACAATTCTAGAATTCTGGCAGAGATTTAAAGCAATTTTGCAAACATTCCCATCCCATGGAATGACTGATAAGACACTGTTGGAATGCTTCTATCGGGGTCTTTAACCCGAAAATAGATGCATAGCTGAGCATCTTTTTGAAGGCAGAATGCTAGACCAACCCTATGAATTCATTGCAACACTACTTGATAAAATGGTTGAAACCAACAAAGAAGCCCAAAAGAAATATGAATGGGATAAATTGGTGGCGCAAGTAGATGTTCTATCCAAACGGGTGATGGGATTGGAAGAGAAAGCCAGGGAGAAGGAAAATAACTTCTCATTTTTAGTGTGCAAATAGGGAAAGAAGCATGAGGGTATGCAATGTAATGATACCACCTCCCTCATCCAACAAAAACTTGATGAGCATGATAAGAAACTGAATGACATGAATGACAACATTGATATGCCAAACGAAGTAACTACTTCGAACTCCATGACCATTAAACTGCATGATCATCAAATCACTTATTTAATGATGAGTCACTATCCTCCATTCGTCGAAGACTCACCTAATTACACCATGGGTGATTTCGAGGACGAAGAGTAGTCTTTGGCTTGCGTCGTGCCACGATGTTAACTAAGAAGCTGTTTGGGAGGCAACCCAAAACCCTTTGTTATCTTCTATTTTGCGTATTAATTAAATAATAGTGTGCTAATTTTACAGACTAAAGTGTGGAAGGTGATCAAAAGGTGCAAAATGGCAAGCTATAGTTCCAGTTGGTGAATCGCTGAAGATGCCGACGATCAATTCTATTATGCTGTTTGACTCAAGATATCTTCAAAATCAGGAGTCTGTAAAACTCAGCGAGTGTTGGAAATTTTTGGCGAGTCGCCGATCATTTCAGCGATCACGATAGAATTCGCCGTTGGGACCCTTGTATAGAAGAGTTCTGTAAACTTCAGCGGATAAACCCAAAGTCAGTGTTCCGCCGAATGAGTTACCCTGTTTGACTAACATCGCCAAGTGGACGGTTTTTGCAAGCCAAAGCATTAATTTCCAGACAGATGGAGCGACCACTTAGCTAGGATCCCCTCTTTACCCCCTCTATGTTTTTCTTTACTTTGCCTTATGGATTCAGTATTACTTGCATTTGAGGACAAATTGCTTTTATTTGTGGTGGGGTAAAGCCCACCTTGTTTTGCTTGATATGAATATTCGTGTTTTGTGTACATTTGGGTTATATGTTTTAATTGTGTTTTTAAAACTGCTTTGCGATTGTTTGAGCTTATGGCTCTCTTTTGGGTTTAATTGCAAAATGATTTTGACCCTTCCGAAAACTTTTGAATTTTTTGCACATTTTTGCCACCCCTCGTGAAATGAATGTGGCTATTCTTTTGCAAAAAATAAGTCTCAGTTTCGATCAATACCGATGACTTGAATAGTGCTCTCAATTAAACGAACATGAATGTACGGCTACAATGAGGCCAAATGAAGTTGCATAGATAATATGTGAACTCTTTGCATCTCGTTGTGATTAGCCATTTATCAAATTGATTCTCTTGTAATGACCGTTGCACACTAGCGAAAGTGTGTAGTCTTGTTTGACTTAAGTGTCGATGCCTTGTGTGATTAGCTTGCTTTGAACCATGCATGAATAAACCTAGAATTTGCCCTGTTAGTCTGATTAATTTAGAAAGGTGTCCTCTTGAAATGATCTTAGGCAACTTTAAAGAGTGTGAGCCAAATTTGACATATACCTCTTTTGTGGCCTACCCATGAGTGTGTGAAACTCTTTTGAACACCCTTTGAGCCTTACCTTTCTTTGGAAGAACCTTGATGAACCCTAGACCTTACTTGACCCACTACCTATAATCCTCTTAATTTGTGATTTAGTGAATAGCCAACTTAGGCCAAAAGCCTAAGTTGGGGGTGTGGTGAAAACGAAAAGGAGAAGTCAAGAAGTGCAAGAAAGTGTCCCCCCTAACCCATGGTATTGCATAAGTGGAAACCCCTTTTATTCAAAATAAAATAAAATTGTGGAATAAAGTACGAAGGAAATCGGGTTTCCAAGCAATCCATGAAGGTGAATAAAAAGAGGACTTAGAAGCACTAGAAAAAGAACTGATAAAGGAAAGAAGGGAATACCTTGAGAATACCACTGCTCACGAGGAAAAAGTCACTGAGCCTAAATGACCATACCTTTTGAGAATACCACTGCCCACGAGGAAAAAGTCACTGAGCCTAAATGACCATACCTTTACACTCAGCTCCATTACAAGCCTTAGAAAGACCTTTTTGATCTAGAGTAAGCCGAATCGAAAGTCGATTGGAAAATAAGGGCAAACCTATGGGAGAAAACATGCATTGTGTTCCTCTTTTTTTGAGTGTGAGCGTTGCATCTGATTTCTGATCTTGAATTGATTAACCTCTGTGTGTGAATATGGAATCATTCTTCATGAGAGGACATTTAGACACTTTTTGTTGAGCTTGAACTTGCACAAGTAGCAAGTATTGTGAGCATGGGAATCTTTGGTAATGGTGTGTCACAACCTGAATCTTTGAGTACACAATTGATCCTTGCACAAGTAAATTGAGTCTTGTTGTGTGCATTCATGATTGAGTCTTGTGTAACACTGTTTAAGACACCCTTTTTGAACGGGTGAACTTGAGTTTGCTTGAGGACAAGCAAACGTTTAAGTTGGGGGTGTTGATGAGTCCACAAATTGGACTCATTTAGGGCTTTATTTTGATAAGAATAGTGTCCTCGAATGCTTATTTTGTCTAAAGATCTGATGATAACTCTTAAGTTTCAGATATTTGAAGTTTTTGTTAAAGCATGGACACTTAGGCGCAAAAAGGAACAAAAAGGCTGAAAAGAACGAAGAAGCTAAAGCCTGAGCATCGCCAATCACACTTGGCGATTTGCCGAAGGGATTCATTCCGCCCTTTGTTCCAGTATGCGAAGCCCTAAAGGAAAAGGATAAAAAAAGGTGATAAAAGGAGCAGTCGGTGCTTTGCCGAATACTTCTGCAAAGCAGTACTATACTGTCCAATGGTCCAGAATGTGAAGATGCTGAAGGCAAGCATGAAATGGAGATGAAACAGAAGAAGGGCAAGTCACCGAGTCATTCGGTGACGGCGACTAACTTCGCCGAAATATCCGCCAACACTATTTTCTGATGTCTATAAATACTAAACTTATTTATTAAGTTTAAAGGGTCGAACATTTATTTTAATTTCCAGAATAGAATAGTACTTTTTGGATATTTTCTCTTAAGTTTGGAGAGGGTTTTTGGGAGACTTGAAGAAAGAAGGATTTCATCTTCCCCAAGTTGGAAGTGGGTCTTCTCCATTCTTTTTCCTTTGCTTAAATCAAGGTTTAATTTCTTATACCCATTTGATTTCACTATCATTTTAGGTGTATTTTGTTATTTCTTGATGTGTGGCTAAAAACCCCCATTCTTGGGGTGTGATTTAGCAGATATGTGTTGATATTATTGTTGGGTCTTGCTTGCTGATAGGTTAGATGTAGTTTAATGGTGATTTCACCTAGTGGTTGTGGTTTAACCTTAAGGGTTTGTAGTTGCAAATACAAAGCCACCAATGTGTTTTCGAGGGAGGTCGCGAAACCAAGACCACTAGATTAATGGCCTAAGGAGTGGGTCGACATGAGGTTTAGCCTGAGAGGGTGAGCCTAGTCCCATATCCTAACACTCAGCTCGAGAGAGTGAGTGGGGTAAGGCGTAGGCTAGTCCTCATGCGGTAAATGGGTGTCCGAGAGGAATGCATTTGAAACAGGGTAAGTTGTCCGAGAGGGAACTTATTTCCATTTAAAGCTTAGCCTAGTCACTATTAACTTACAAATTTCCTTTCAAAAGCATGTACCCAACTACTTATCTCAACTTGTATTGCAGTCACACCCCAAGAACTCTTACCCATACTTAATTTTCTTGTTTTTTTTGTTGTTTTTACTATACTTGTCACAAAACCCCCAAATCGATATTTGACAGTTTTGTGTCACCCCCTTTAATTAACTATGTTTTTACTCGTTAATGTCTTTAGCTACGACTAGTTAGAACTAAATTTTATTTTTCTATTAATTCTCAAAACCACTCCCTTGGGACACGACCCCAACCTTTAGTTGAGTTACTATATTATCGACTATCATAGACACTCGTACTGTAGGTTAGTGTCGTTGGTCACGATAAGCATCAATAAGCAAGTTTACCAATATGCTTAAAAATCGCATATGGGCCCACACAACAGGGACTTAGTTTCCCTTTCTTCCCAAATCTCATAACACTCTTCATGGGTGAAAGTTTCAAATAAACTCAATCATCTAATCCAATTCAAGATCTCTCTTTCTGACATCGGTATAGGACTTTTATCGACTTTGTGCCATTTCAACCTTTCTCTAATACGGTGAACTTACTCCATAACATCATTTACCAATTTAGGACCTATAAAAGAAATATCACAAACTTTAAACCAACCTATAGGAGATCTACACCTTCTACCATAAGAGCCCTAAATAGAGCAATGTCAATGCTTGAATGGTAGCTATTTTTATAACAACAACCTGATTAAAGGCAAATGATCATCCCAATTACTCTTGAAGTCAATCTCACAAGCCCTAAACATATATTACAAAGTTTGAATAGTACGCTCCGCTTGCACATTGGTTGGAGGATGAGTGGTCGTACTAAACTTAACACGACTACCAAGACCCTTTCGGAAAGACTTCCAAAATTGAGAAGTGATCTAGGTACCACGATCGGAGATGACGGATAGGGGCACTCCATGAAACCTAACCATTTCCCTCAAATACAACTTAGCATAATATTCTGTCAAATAGGAACATTGATGGGAATGAAATGAGCCTACTTCGTCATATGATCTACAATAACCCAAATCAAGTCATGTTGTCGCTGGGTGCGAGGTACAATGAAGTCCATATTCAAATCTTCCCACTTCCAAGTAGAAATACTAATGTCTTGGGACAAACCTCCTGACTTTTGATGCTCAACTTCACTTGTTGACAATTAGGACACTTAGCCACAAATTCTAAAATATCCTTCTTCATCCCAATCCACAAATAGATGTCCCAAAAGTTACAGTACATCTTGGTGGCTCCCGGGTGAATGGAATATCAAGAACTATGGACATCTGATAAGATTTTCACTCTCAAGTCATCAACATTGGGGACAGACAAATGACCTCGGTATCGAAGCACAACATATCTCACTTGGGAGAAAGTATCAATGGACTTTTTAAGCATCACTTCTTTCAACTCAACCGAATTGTATCAAGACCTTGCTTGGCTTTCACATCCGACACAAATTACGATTCTGAACCACTCTGAACAATAACACCACCATAATTTAAATCAACCAACCAAACACCTAATAGGTCCAATCTATGAACATCTCAAACCAACTTCTTCTTATCTTCCTCTATATGAGAAGCACTTCCCATTGATAGTATACTGAGAGCATCTGCCACCACATTCCCCTTACCGGGGTGATAGAGAAAACTCATGTCGCAATCCTTCAAGAGTTCTAGCCATCTACATTGGTGAAGATGTAGATCATTATGCTTCAACACATATTGCAAACTCTTGTGGTTGGTAAGGACATTAACATGAACACCATACAAATAACGCCTCCAAACATTTAAAGAAAAAAAACTGCAGCTAGCTCCAATTCATGGGGAGGATAGTTCTTTTCATCAACCTTAAGTTGCCTTGAATAATAAGCAATAATTTTCACATGTTCTTATTTACTAATAAAATTCTTGAAGCATCAAAATACACAACGAACCCATTGGACCCTTCTGGTAAAGTCAACACCGGAGCGGAGGTAAGACCTCAATACAGTTGTCGGAGATAATGTGACCAAGAAAATCCATGGATCTCAACCAAAGCTCACATTTACTAAACTTCGCAAAAAGTTTTTGGTCCTTGAGGACTTGTAACACAATCCTCAAATGATCAGTATGCTCATCCTCACACCTTGAGTAAATTAAGATGTCGTCAATAAACACAATCACACACATGTCTAGATAGTGTCTAAACACCAAGTTCATCAAATCCATAAATGTGGATGGAGCATTAGTCAAACAAAAGACATTACCAAAAACTCATAATGACCTTACCGAGTCCAAAACGCCATTTTTAGAATGTCATCTTCCTTCACCCTCAACTGGTGATAACCCGACCGGATGTCGATCTTAGAGAAGTTAACTCGTTCCTTGGAGGAATAGATATAGGTTGCATATCTAGGAGAAAGTCAACACCAAAATCTATTTCCCTTTTAGGAGGAACACGGGGTAGATCATCAGGAAAACACTTCTAGAAACTCATTTACAATGGGACCAACTCAAGAGTAGGGGATTTAGAATCCGTATCACTAACCAAAACAAGATGATATATGCAACCCTCATAAATAATTTTCCTAGCTTTAAGACAAGAAACAAACTAACCCTTAGGCATTGAATTTCCCCTTTTCCTCTCTAGGAAGGGCTCATTTGGAAACTGAAACATGACCACTCAGGTCCTACAATGAAGAGAAGAATAACAAGAATAGAACCAATCTATTCCAAGAATAACATCAAAATATAACATATCCATCTCTACAAGATCAACATGAGTGACTATATGTGACAAGGAGACATGACAACTTCTATAGACTCTCTTAGCCATATTAGATTTACCAATTGGAGAAGAGGCGGAAAAAATATCTAACAACATATCTAGAGAAACGTCAAAAGACAAGGTAGCACTGTGATAAAATAAAGCATATACATTAGATGAAAGACTTTCAACATACTAGTAGATCATAATGAGTTAGAAGTGCATAGAACCAATTTTGTTTTGGAGCACTTGAACCCGAACCACTAGGCGGAGCTTGCCTAACATCCTTTCCCTTGTCATTTCTAGATGGACGATCTCTCAATCAGTGACCACTCGAATAACTCATGCCACACTTTTGGCATGCGGGAATTGAAGATCCATTTCCATCGCATTTCCTCCTTGAGGATTAGGGTTGGACACCCATTCTTTGATATAACTTGGGATTCGGAGCATTGGAGGAACACTGACTGGAAAACCTTTTTCATAACCTAGAGCGACCATGTCCATCGGAACATTAATCTATGAAAAGTCACCATCATCGGTCCTTGCCCTCTTAGCCTCCCTAGACCTTTCCTTAAGCTTCTCCTCTTCCATTGATTAAGCATGAATCATTAGATGAGAAATTTCAATTTCCTTGATGAGCATGGCAATATGACATTCCTTAACCACTATCTCAGACACTCCCAAAAAAAAAATCTCATCGTTGCCCTAGGATCGACAACCATAGTAGGAGCATATTTATACAATTGCGTGAACTTAAAGGCATACTACTTCACACTCATATTTATTTAATGAATGTTTCTAAATTCAAGGCATACTCCTCAAACTTGAAACCTTGAAACTTCGGGGGATTCATCCTAGTGAAGTCCTTCACTCAAGTTGCCGCCGTACCCACATTTGAGTTCACGGGGACCATAAACTTCCTATTGGATTGAGCCGTCATGGCTTCAACCAACACTTGAAAAGCAACTCGAAACTCCAAATTAGTCATTTATCAGCCAAAGGGTCGGCCAGAACTTGGGGACCATCTCGTTCCACATTCTCATTCTCATTTCTCCTAACATATCCTGTTCGAGGGGCCATATACTGAAAAAGATCGGATAAGGATTTGGAGAGAAACATATAGAGTCACACTCTATCGCATGACTTTAGAATGATGAAAGAAATGAAATTTCCTAAACATCTTATAGCCTCCTATTCATAAATATGACGCCTTTCACACTTATGAACAAAAACATAATTAACGTGGCTTATGAGATATCCTAGGATCATTCTAAATCTTGTGCTATGAATACGAAGTTTGTCACAATCCAAAGTAGACCCTAGGCGTAACATGACGTATAGAACCCCGAGAGGGCCTACACAATCCACTTAGCAAAGATCATCCACGATAATATAAATATAGACTTTACAAAATAGCATTTTATACATCAAAAGAGCTGACAAAGCACAAATCTAATATAATTCTCAAAGCCATCTAATAAATCTTAGGGAAAGTGATTGGGATGTAACTCATATATCACATACAAAGTTTGAAAATGAAATGACATAAAGTTATAAAGTGTATCGATTCTCAGAACATGAGGACTCATCAATCACTTGAAGGACCCAATAGATGTCTAGCCATAAGTGTGCAAGGTAGGAACATCGAACCCTACATTCATGAGATAATTTAGTTATAAGTATGCATTAGTACATGAAATGTACTAAGTATGGGGCAATATGCATAAAGATGATCATGATAGTACAAATGGTTTAAAACATGTAGGCATGATAAATCTTTGGAAATTTTAAACATAATGAAATAAAACATGAAAATCATAGGACATAGTCAATTCAGCTGAAATAAAGGACATAAGAAAAGCTTTGAAGAAAACATAGTCATTTTCGGGGATCATAGCGTTAACTGACAATAAGTCCTTGAGAGCTATATCATGGAATTCACCATATCTCTCATAAATGGCCACCGTGGTTCCACACTTGGTCAGATTTCCTTGATTTCCCTTCCATGCCTTGGCTGCTGATCTACGACAACCATCTACAGAGCGTCAATAGACCTACGGTCCGTAGATGCCCTTTTCTGCATTTCTTTCAGCTGTCTCTTTAATTCCGCGCCTGAACATCTTTCCTGCAAAATATGATAAAAACACATAAAAACCAATACAAAAAGGCCCTAGACACACACAACTTGTA
>JAJOOS010021022.1:0-17427 GCA_029582725.1 Solanum chiquidenum
ACTTATCTAGTTGAGAAAAAAAAGTTAACCTATACGAACCCATAAAATCAGAAGGGCAAGAATTGCAAGAACACTTATCACTACATACTTTTTCAGATGACATCTCAAGAAGAGTAAAAGAAATATGATAATAATAAAAAAATAAAATTAAAACTAATCCTAGGAAACAAAAAAGGACTACAAGTCAAAATAAATACTAAAGACAATTTCTAAGCCACATTCCCCGGCAGCGGCGTCATTCTTGATAACGTTCAAATATACTTCTTGAAAAGAAATATAAACTATCGTATGCAATATATTTACCCAACAATGAGTCGGGGTCGATCCCACATAGAATATGGAAAAATATTATCAATAGCAAATATTAAACTCGATAGTCGTTATATAAAAATGGGGGGATTTAAATTGAAATATAATAAAAACAATAAAAATAGCTTTGAACTAAGTATTTATTTATATTCAGATTATTAGAAATAACTAGGAATGTGTTCCACATAAGCTCATAACGCGGTAATCCTACTAATAGCAATCCTCTCCTAGTGTATTACATGCAAAATGATAAGTTAGATATCTCTAAATCCTTGGTCCGACATCTAGAGAATTTCACCCCGCACCTTGATCTGGCTACATGTGTATAATTTACTAACCCTTACCTTTACCTCATATTAGACATCACATCGATGTTTGACTTAGTTATTACTTCACACCAATCGACACTAGACTATAAGATAGTATCACACTAAATCTATGTTGATAATTCTTTTCTTATTAATTACCTCCTTGGTCCGGCAAGTAGCAACAAGGCGAGTTCTAACGGTGGCCACCGTTAAAAAGACTTTTAAACGAAAGACTTATCAATGCATGCAAAGCACTATTCAAGAATTTCTTATTTACTATTCATATTTTGTTAATCGCTCATGGTTCCCACAACCCTAGTTGTGGAATTTAGCTACTCATTAACTAAAAAACACAATCAAAATTTATTAAAATAAATATGCTTGTGTTAATCATAAAAAGTTAAGAACAATAGCTAACTATATTTTATTAATCACGAATACAAATAAATAATAAAGGAGAAGAAATAATAAACCACAATTCTCCAGCCTCCACGGCGGCTCTTCCAAAGTTCCTAAACTAGAAGAAAATTTATATTGTATGTTATTTCTTGGTTCTTGGCTCTTTCACAAGAATAACTTTCATGCCCTATTTATCGATATAGAAACCATAAACAAAATAATTGAGTACAAATTAAATTAGGAATCCAAAATCAAAAGTAATTGGATTCCTTTTTTCGCCTCGTGAACAGTGCTGCCCCCTCAATATATTTCTGCACAATTCACTTGCTGCCACGTGGCAGCATAACGTCACTTTGAAATATCAACAATTGCAGCCGCCTTTTCCCTCATATACATAAATATATTTTTTTATTCAATTTAATCCATTAAGCTGTTTGCTTGATTACCTTCTTCAACCGTCCATCTTTTTTTAATTTGTTTTAGCTCCAAACTTCTTCATTTTTCTATCAATTTAATCCTACAAAATAAAATATACCATTTAGCACAATTCATAAAATTCATCCTCAAAAAGGATAAATATAAATAATAAATATGAGACAAATAATGATTAAAAATATGTATTTTGACCTAACATCATGAGCCTCCTTGCATTCGAAGGACTCCTTTATTTGCTTTCTAGTTTAGTCCATTAGGATGTTGTGGGGTTTGTCCCAACATCCATCTCTGTTGTTTTAGAGGCTTCATAGACAGTCAGTTATTAGTTCTTTAGTCTTCTCATTTTATCTTATGTTAAGACTTGGGTGACCATTTTGACCAAGTTTAATGTTTAATTCTTTTAACATTCTAAGTTATATTATTAAGCTATTTGAGTAAGTTCTTTTGATCATTGTAATCATACTTAGAGTCTTCCGATGAGTTAAGTAAGCCAGGCCAAGGGTTCTCTTGGGGCCATCAATGGTTATTGAGTGCCAGTCCCACCTAGGGTGTAGACTTGGGGCGTGACAAACTTGGTATCAGAGCACAGAGTTCAAGAGTTCTAGGGAGTCTATGAAGCCGTGTCTATAGAGTCCTAGTTATCGGTGTGAAGCGCGCCACATATATAATTAGGAGGCTGCAACATTAGGAATTCCTTCACTTTTTTCACTCTCATTTCGTGTGTTAGAATTTATCTCTAACAAGTTTCTCTCTAATTCGTGCTTGCGCATGTTTCAGATAATCATGCCTCCACGAAGAGAAGTTAGAGGTCTTCCAGCTAGGAGGAATGTCGAAGAACAAGAGTTACAAAATGCACCTGAAGTGCAGCCTCAAAGAGAAGTCACCAATGTTGAGTTCAGAGAGGCTATAAGGATGCTCAGTCAAGTTGTGACCAACCAAGCTGGGCAGCAGAGAGAGGCTCAACAAGAAGAGGCTGATACTTCAAGGATTCGTGAGTTCTTGAGGATGAATCCTCCAAGTTTCACTGGTTCAAGCACTGTAGAAGATCCAGAGAACTTTATTGAGGAACTGAAAAAGGTGTTCGATGTGATGCATGTTACTGATATTGTGAGAGTTGAGCTAGCTGCATATCAGATCAAAAATGTTGCTAGGACATGGTTTGATCAGTGGAAAGGGGGTAGAGATGAGGTTGCACCACCTGCGAGTTGGGCATGTTTTGAAGAGGCTTTCTTGGGGCATTTCTTTTCCTGAGAACTGAAAGATGCCAAGGTACGTGAGTTCCTCACACTTAAGCAGGATTCTCTAAGTGTTCATGAATATGGGTTAAAGTTTACCCAACTATCCCGTTATGCTCCGGAGATGGTTAAGGACATGAGGAGTAGAATGAGCTTGTTTGTTGCTGGGTTGGGCCATCTATCAAGCAAAGAGGGTAGGGCAGCGATGTTGATAGGTGGCATGGACAAATAAAGGTTGATGGTTTATGTGCAGCAGGTTGAGGAAGAGAAGTTGAGAAACAGGGAAGAGTTCAGAAATGAGAAAACTAAGACATGTAATGAGTCTGGGCAGCAGAAAGGTAGTGTGAATCGTCCATCCTTTAAGAAGCAAAAGGGACCTGCACCATCATCTTCTAGTGCACCTACACCCAGAAACAAAGGTGAGTATAATGGCCAGAATTCACAGAACATCAAGGCTAAACCAGCACAGTCTCAAGGTAGTGTGGCACAAGGAGGTAATTGGGCTCCTGTATGTGGTAGGTGTGGTAGAAACCACTCAGGTAAGTGCCGTGATGGCCAGTCAGGTTGTTTCAAGTGTGGGCAAGAGGGACACTTCATGAAATCCGGGCAATAGAGCCCAGTCTTCATCAGTTGCTCCACCAGACAGGGCAACACCTAGAGGAGCTACTTCCAGTACTGACGGAGGAGCAAACCACCTCTATGCAATCACTAGTCGCCAAAAGCAAGAGCACTCTCCAGATGTTGTCACTGGTATGATTCGAGTCTTTGACTTTACTGTTTATGCCTTGCTAGATCCAGGAGCGAGTTTATCTTTTGTAACTCCCTATGTTGCTATGAACTTTGATGTTCTTCCTAAGAAACTTAGTGAACTATTCAACGTCTCTACGCCTGTTGGTAAGTCTATTCTAGCAGAGATAGTCTATTGTGATTGTCCCATTTCCATCAATCACAAGAGTACCTTGGCTGACTTAATTGAGTTAGACATGGTAGATTTTGATGTCATTCTTGGTATGGACTGGCTTCATTCCTGTTATGCCTCAGTTGATTGTAGAACTCGATTAGTCAAGTTTAAGTTTCCAAATGAGCCAGTCTTAGAGTGGAAAAACAGTTCATCAATGCCTAAGGGTCGTTTCATTTCGTACCTTAAGGCAAGGAAGTTAGTTTCTAAGGGGTGTGTCTATCACTTAGTCCGAGTTAATGACTCAAGTGTTGAGGTACTTCCTATTCAGTCAGTTCCAATAGTTAAATAGTTTCCAGAAGTCTTTCCATATCTTCCTGGAGTCCCTCCTGAGAGAGATATAGACTTCGGTATCGATCTTCTTCCTGATACTCGTCCTATATCTATTCTGCCATACATAATGGCACCAACAGAGTTGAAAGAGTTGAAAGAGCAGTTGAAAGATCTCCTAGATAAGGGTTTTATTCGACCAAGTGCCTCACCTTGGGGCGCTCCGGTCTTGTTAGTGTGAAATAAAGATGGTTCCCTTAGGATGTGTATAGATTACCGCCAATTGAACAAGGTTACCATCAAGAACAAGTATCCACTTCCGAGAATTGATGATCTTTTCGATCAGCTTCAGGGTGCTTCTTGTTTTTCGAAAATAGACCTCAGATCAGGCTATCATCAGTTAAGAGTAAGGGAATGTGATGTTCCAAAGACAGCATTAGGACCCGTTGTGGTCATTATGAGTTTCTGGTCATGTCCTTTGGTTTGACTAACGCACCAGCAACGTTTATGGATCTTATGAACAAAGTCTCCAAACCTTATTTAGATATGTTTGTTATCGTCTTCATTGATGACATACTAATCTATTCAAGGAATGAAGAAGATCATGCTAGTCACCTCAGAGTAGTTCTTCAGTCTTTGAAAGATATATAATGGTATGCCAAGTTCTCTAAGTGTGAATTTTGGATTGTGTCTGTGGCATTCTTAGGCCATATTATTTCTGGAGAGGGAATTAAAGTTGATACTCAAAAAATTGAGGCAGTGCATAATTGGCCTAGACCCACATCTCCAACTGATATTTGGAGTTTCTTGGGCTTGGCTGGATATTATAGAAGGTTTGTAGAGAGGTTCTCGTCCATTTCGTCTCCTTTAACGAAGTTAACTCAGAAGACAGTGAAATTTCAATGGTCTAAAGCTTGTGAGAAAATCTTTCAGGAATTAAAGAGAAGGTTGACTACTGCCCCAATTTTGACTTTATCGGAAGGTACTCAAGGATTCGTGGTGTATTGTGATGCATCTAATGTTGGTTAGGGTTGTGTCTTAATGTAGAATGGCAAAGTTATAGCTTATGCCTCCAGATAGTTGAAAGTTCATAAGAAGAACTACCAAACCCATGACTTAGAGTTGGCTGATGTAGTGTTCGCTTTGAATATATGGCGTCATTACTTATATGGTGTTCATGTTGATATATTCACTGATCACAAGAGCCTTCAATATGTGTTCACTCAGAAAGAGCTTAATCTCAGACAAATGAGGTGGTTAGAATTACTCAAGGATTATGACATGAGTATTCTTTATCACCCAGGTAAGGCTAATGTTGTTGCTGATGCCTTGAGCAGGTTATCTATGGGTAGTACCGCCCATGTTGAGGAAGAAAAGAGAGAGTTGGCAAAAGATGTACATAGGCTTGCACTCTTGGGAGCCCGATTTATGGATTCCACTGAAGGAGGAATTATGGTGACGAATGGGGATGAATTATCACTAGTGTCAGAAGTTAAAGAAAAACAAGACCAACATCCCATTTTTCTTAAATTGAAGGCAAATGTTCATAAGCAAAAAATATTAGCTTTTGAACAAGGGGGAGATGGTGTATTGATATATCACGGTAGATTGAGTGTACCTATGGTGGATGGACTCCAAGAGAGGATCACGAGGAAGCTCATAGCTCTAGATATTCCATTCATCTGGGTTCCAAAAAGATGTATCATGACTTGAGAGAAGTTTATTGGTGGTATAGCATGAAGAAGGGCATTGCTGAATTTGTTGCTAAGTATCCAAATTGCCAACAAGTTAAAGTTGAGCACCAAAGGCCCGGTGGTTTGGCGCAGAATATAGAACTTCCAGAATGGAAGTGGGAGATGGTAAATATGGATTTCATCACAGGTTTACCAAGGTCTCACAGACAGCATGATTCTATTTGGGTGATTGTCGATAGAATGACAAAATTAGCCCATTTTCTGCCGGTAAAGACTACCCATTCAGCAGAAGATTATGCCAGGTTATATATTCAAGAAGTGGTAAGACTTCATGGATTACCAGTCTCCATTATTTTAGATAGGGGTGCATAATTTTCTGCACAGTTCCGGAAATCTTTTCAGAAAGGTTTGGGTTCGTAGGTGAATTTAAGTACTGCCTTTTATCCTTAGACTGATAGGCAAGCAGAGCGCACTATTTAGACTTTAGAAGATATGTTGAGGGCTTGCGTGATTAATTCGAAGGAAATTGGGATGATCACCTACCTCTCATTGAGTTTGCTTACAACAACAGTTATCACTCTAGCATCCAAATGGCTCCTTATGAAGCTCTTTATGGGAGAAGATGCAGATCTCCTATTGGATGGTTTGAAGTTGGTGAAGCAGGGTTGATAGGACCAGATTTAGTTCACCAAGCTGTGGAGAAGGTGAAAGTTATTCAAGGAAGGTTGAAAACGGCATAGAGTCGTCAAAAATTCTACACTGATGTTAGGAGAAGGGCGTTAGAGTTCGAAGTAGATGATTGGGTATATTTGAAAGTTTCATCCATGAAGGGTGTTATGAGGTTTGGTAAGAAAGGAAAGCTTAGTCCCCGATAAATTGGACCTTATCGCATAGCCAAGAGGATTGGCAATGTCGCTTATGAGTTGGAGCTACCACAGGAATTAATAGCGGTTCATCCGGTATTTCACATCTCCATGTTGAAAAAGTGCATGGGCGATCCTTCATTGATCATACCAACTGAAAATATTGGGATTAAGGATAGCTTATCATATGAGGAGATTCCTATTAAGATTCTAGATCGCCAAGTTCGAAGTTGAGAACAAATGAGGTAGTATCAGTCAAAGTCCTTTAGAGGAACCAATTTGTTGAGGAAGCTACTTGGGAAGCTGAAGAGGATATGAAGAAGAGATATCCACATCTCTTTGAATCTGAAAAAAGTGCAGATGAAGGTACTAATTTTCTTCTTAGTGCTCTTTAAATTATGAGTGAGCATGTTGTTTGATTGCATTTGCTTGTTGGGTGTTTGAATTTGATGTTACACCCTAAGCGTAGTAAGAGTAAACTCATTCGAGGACGAATGTTCCCAAGGGGGAGATATTGTAACATCTAGCAACTAGAAAGAACTAGAAGTAAGTTTAAAATCTGGAAATTTTCATTTTTTGGAAAGTATAAGGAAATCTAGAAAATTTTAAGTAAGTTAAAGTGAACTTTTGGTCAACTTCAAACAACCATAAATCCTAGCCTAAGATGATTTATGTGTAGTTCAAGATATTGTTGGAAAGCCCTTGGAATGATCTTTCCAACGTCGCCAAGTTTGCGTGATTCCAAGTTCGTATGAGTAAGTTAGGCTCTTTGGAAGTTGAGTTGTTCACATGAGGAAATATCCAATCCGGATTTTAAAGGGTGTTTTAGTCTTTTCCTTGCCTTATTATTTTAATCCGTTTTTAGGAGGTTAATATGGGTCAAATCAGATTTAGTCAGTTTGAGAAAAATTGGAATTTACGCTAGGGCTTGGAAAAAGGAGAAAAGAGGAGAAAGAATAAGAAACGGCAAGATTCGTTCAAGAACGTCGAAGTTTGACTGGTGGATTTCGTCGGGAGTAATCCCTAAAAGGTATGTGAGATCACATAGCGTTGGGTTAATTCGCCCACACGCCAAACATGATTTATTTTAGTGATTTTAAGTTCTTGAATGGGTTGTTGAAGTTCCATTAGATTGTTGTCCCGTTGAATTCGCCGAGGAGTTGTTTGATTCTAATTCATGTAATTAGTTGTGATTTTGAGTAGCATATGATGTGTTTTGATGGTTTAGTCGGTTCTAAGTGTTTGGGGAAAGAACCATTGAAGTTTAGAAGGTTTAGAGTTGAAAAACGGAGAAGAAAAGTCGTCAAACACCTGGGGATAGGAATGGGGCGTCGCGCCAGCCAGAGCCCCCCAAAAGAGTCTCTGAATGTTCACCCTTGGGGCTCCGCGCCAGCCAGCGTGCCCCATACTGGTCTCTGAATATTGAGGGCTGGTGCCCCGCACCTATCAGAGCGCCAGGGACGCCAGTTCTCTCTATTTGTTCCCCACCTTTTCATACTTATTCCTTAGCAATGTACCTATGTTTCCTTGTTGATTCCAACACTCTAAGGTACATATAAACATCATGAAATCATCCATAAACATGAGATCATGAAACTTGAATCCTTAATCCAATTCAAGGAAAGTTAGGATCAAAGTCAAGAGAAGTTAAGAGTCAAATCTAGAAATTAAGAAGCAAGTCAAAGCAAAGTTTTTAAAGTTTACAAAAGTCTTTAACTAACGTTTTAACTTTGTTTTAAGACTTAAGTTTCAAGTTAAGCAAAAAGTAAAGAGTTGAATTCATTTCTCAAAAAGCTATAAGGGAACTAAGTATTCCCCAAAGAGTTTATAAATGTTTTCACATTTGAGCAAGAAAAGGGAACATCGATTCCAAGAGAGCTTTTAAGCTAAGTTTTGAGTAATTATCTCAAACCAAAGAAAGAGTTTTGTTTTTACAAACACATGAGTTAAGCATATTTTGGGAATAGTATTGAGCACCGATATGGGGATGCGAGTTCATATTAACTCAAGTCTCCATAAACCATGTAGCCATCATGGGCAGAAAAAGGGTCATACTTTTTAGATGATTCCTTAGTGCTTTTCAGCATAGACTAGTGGATCCACTTAATAATTCAGGTTCTATACTGATGGAAAGGTATAGAACGGTCCTTGGCAACGTGAGGTAAAGAATTGTACCATCACTCAGGCTAATAGCGACGGTTGTCGGTTAGAGAAACTTCCACATAAGTTATTGTATTTTTATATACATCAGTTTATTGTATTTTACATACATTCCAGAGTTATGTTGTATCCTTGTATGTACACAGAGTTAGCATCATGTTTTTAAACAACTTTTCTTTATATTGCACTTGTTTTAAACTGCTTTATATTGAAATGAGTTCAGTTAAGTATTCATGAGTTGAGAAGAGCCAAGGTAAGTGTTTCTTTCAGATTCTCTTTCCAGCCTATGTTGTTTTAGCATTCCAACTCGCATACTTGTACATTCAATGTATTGATGTCAATTAGCCTACATCGTCTTATGATGCAGACGCAGGTAACCAGGATCAACATCCAACACCTCGTTGATCCAGCTTGAGCACTCAGAGTCTGTGGTGAGCCTCCTTGCATTTGAAGGACTCCTTTATTTGCTTTCTAGTTTAGTCCATTAGGATGTTGTGGGGTTTGTCCCAGCATCCATCTCAGTTGTTTTAGAGGCTTCATAGACAGTCAGTTATTAGTTCTTTAGTTTTCTCATTTTATCTTATGTTAAGACTTGGGTGACCATTTTGGCCAAGTTGAATGTTTAATTCTTTTAACATTCTAAGTTATATTATTAAGCTATTTGAGTAAGTTCTTTTGATCATTGTAATCATGCTTAGAGTCTTCCGCTGAGTTAAGTAATCCCGGCCAAGGGTTCTCTTGGGGACAACAATGGTTCTCGAGTGCCAGTCCCGCCTAGGGTGTAGACTTGGGGCATGACAAAAAGATCTTCTAATTTCTTAAGCATTTTGGTGTAGCATTTTGTTTTCCTTTTGGATTTGGATCTCATGATAATTTTAATAAAATTTTCCTAAAAAATATATATTTTATGCTCAAGCACATATAAGAATAATTCTTTACAAATATTTAAAATTAAAGGTGCAAAAATGCATTATAATAATTTGAAAATCAGAATATCTTGTAGGCGTTAATTGTCTGTTTTTATATGCCTTATAGGCTATTATGATGATCCTATTTGTTTTATTTTCTATAGGAAAAAATGCACCCTTCAATCATGTATATTCTTAAAATGAAATTACAAATACAAAGAAAAAAATATCACAGGAGCAAGCTTAGCGTAAGGCTACCAATGAAAATAGAAAAATTCTAAGACAATCTTTTTTTATTGATAATGCAAATTGAAACAAAGCTATAGTAATAAACATTCAACCTTTGACCATAAAAAAAGAGTTAAAAATCTTGGAAGACAAGTTAATGGAAGTGACATTCAACTACATAAATGGAGGGGTCTTATCATAATTCTAATCTTGGCAAATAAGTAAAAAAAGCAAATACATCAACCTCTGGTATTCTAGTAATTGAAGTGCTATTCATCCCTATAATCACATCATGCCTTATAATTTTGACACAAATCCTCTTGTCTTGAAATTTTCTTCACCTGATTAAAGCTTCTCTAGTCTTCGACACACAAAAATTGTATCACACAAAAATCTTTCTATGAAAATACTATTGAAAGATTTGTATTTATAGGAAAAAATATAGCTTTGGAATATGAAGATTCACTTACAAAGTTGAAAGGTCAAGAGTTACAGCAAATTAAATACAAATACTAATTAAGAACATAAATTAATTTGGAAGATGAAACACGTACAAGTATCTATTTAATTTACATACTTCAAATACAACTCTTTGACTTTTCCGAGGCATGACATACTTAATCACTTAAGTGAACTTGATTTGGATTCCAAAAGATACACATTTTCATGAGGTCAAATACTACTACTATATTAAGTTATTTACATTAACGAAGAGAAGTGGAAAAAACTTAGTTGATTTTTTTCTTTCAGAATAAATGTAATACTTTCTTATGATTATTTTATTTTTTAAGTTTTGACTTAATATCTCCTCATCACTTTTAATAATATAATATAATATAAGGAGATAAGCTGAAAAGTGAAAAGGCTATCATTAGTAAATAGAATAAGATAAAATTTATAAAGAAGATTAAAAGACTACATTTATAAGAAGATTAAAAATTCTTTCAATTCAGTAGTAGGCTAACATTAAAACATACAAATTATTATATTTAATAGGAGGAATTTACTTTATAATAAATAATTATTATTGTTTTATTTAATTAAGTATATATTTTATTATATTTTAATTTGGTGTAGGGGTAAATTGGTATTTCAACTTTTAAATTTGTGGTAAGTGTTTTTTGTGTCTTATCTGAAAAGTTATGACCTTTCCGAGAAGTCACAACCCTTGGAAAAGTCACAACTTATTGAAAAAGTCGTAACTCATTGGAAATGTCATAACTCATCAAAAAATCACAATCCTTAGGAAAAAGTCACAACTTATCAAAAAAGTCACAACCTAAGTTAGGGATATTATAGTAATTTAACATTCAAGTTAGGAGTTCATGCTTTTAAGGTAATATAGATAGATAGATAGATATAGATAGATTATATGATATGATATGATGATATGAATATATATATATGAAACATTTGTTTGTGGATAATGAGATGGCTCAAATCTGGCAGTACTTTGGAAATTTTTGTGGCATCATTAATACTCGCAATGGCTCTATTAGAGCTGTGGCCATGCAATGGTGGATAGACAAATCCAGAAAACAAATGCAGGTTGCCTTATTTCAATGCCTTCCTTTAATTCTGTGTTGGGAATTCTGGAAAGATAGATGTCAAGCCAGATTCGAGAATCGTCAAGATGCATAAATATAAGATCATTGTTCAAGTTACCAAGATGGTGACTTGGATCTTTTACACTCGATTTCCTTAGAGAGAGTTGTCTCGCGCCCCTAGGTATTCTCTACCTACTCACATGTGTCGGTTTCAGGTACTGGTACCCTCTTGCTCAAATTCGCTCGAGCTTTTCCTGAGAGCATGGCATGGGTTACTTCAGCGCCTGGTGAAGCAGCTTGACATGGAATTCTCACATACCATGATGTGATGATGATAGTATGAATATGGTCTTCTATTCTTACATTGGCATCTGCACAAATATGATAGAAAGTCTAGCTCGTTTGAAAGGGATACAATAGTGCGCCCAGAACCATATTTTAATGTGAACATTGAAACAAAGTTCTTGATTATCACTAACATGTTAAATGACAAGGCTAAAGTCATGTGGACAGAGACAGTTTCCAAATCAGATATTGTTATAGAGAAGTTAATTGTACAGGTGACTGTCTTGCTAATTTTGGTTCATAGTATATGAGAATAGCTCTTCCGGATAAGATGGCTATCATAGTAAGTATCTATGACATTCAAGTTTAGTTAACTGGTGCAACTGCTCTGCCGCATCATTCCTTAGCAGATGCACAGGCCTGAAAAACACACCAAAATGTTACTTCATGAAGGAAAAACTAGTTTGGTAACTAATGCAGGACATAATTAAACTAAGTACACTCACACTTAATGCTTCATGCACAAGGGTCTGAACAAGGATATCTGAAAGTTCTAGTCATAATCATCTTTCTCGATCGAGCATCATCACCTTGAACAAGATATCTATCTTGTAGGAAAATTTGAGAGGGTTGCTTTACTTGAAGATCTGTTGAAGATACAATTAGATCTTCCGATATCCTAAATTGAACCTCCACGTTTAACATGGTACAAATATGAAAATGACCCCTGTAATTGTATCGCTAAAGTTAGAGAGCTTGATCATTACATTTCACTACCAAACTGTGTTACAATATTTATTATATATCCGATTAACCTGCCAGATTAACATACAGAAAATCCGGAGAAGTTATCAGGTACATATCAATTTAAGGCAAATTGACTGATACACTTTTATCCATTCCCACCATGCTCAATGGTAAATGCTCGTAGTGACAAGGAATCTGAAGAAGAGATGTCATGCTGCATTGACGAGACATTCTGACAGAACAAACATGGAAATGAAATATGCATTGAATTTAGATCCCTCATCATCACCCTATCTAGCATGTGAATCACCGACTCAAGTTCCATGTGTCCGAGTGTTTCAGGAAAATTTTCTAAACTAGAGCACACCTGTAGAGTCATATATTTAAGGGAACTGATGCACAGAGATGGAAACCTCTTAAGCCGTTTACAATTAGTTAATACTTATGTCCAAGAGGTTGTTTCCATGACTTGAAACCAATGACCTCCTGAACAAATGGAAACAACTTTACTAGTTACGCCAAAGTCCCCTCCGGCTCGCCCCCCTCGCCCCCCCCCCCCCACACACCATGGAGGTGGACTAAAAAAATAAATAACTTTCTTTACTTTAGAAGTATAAAAAATCCAATCTTTGCACATTTCATAGCAAGTATAAAGAAAACTTCCAACTTACATACTTTCATTAACAACTTCCATAGAAACATGCTTTGAAAGATTAAAAGAAAACTTCCAACTTACATACTTTCATTAACAACTTCCATAGAAACATGCTTTGAAAGATTAAAAGAAAACTTCTTTCACAAATTGATAACATGTAAAAAACAATAGAGTTACCATCAAACACTGATCGGTTGCTCGTATACAGATATACAAAAAAAAAATCATCTTACCAAAAAGTTGGACTTATCGTATCTGATCCTTAGACTTGGTAGCTGGCACTTATTCAAATTATAGTCTCCTTTGGAGGATTGTAGCAAATTCTGATAAATGGAAAAGGAGATATAGGCAGGGTATGTTAACTCTGTAGCCTTCTTTGCAAGCGCATCCGCTACTTGATTGGCCTCTCTGTAACAGTGAAAAATCTCTATAGTTAGGAAAAGATAACCTCATAACAGATTTCAAGTTCCAAATAACAAGGAATTTAATACTACTATATACATACTGATTTTTGTCACCATATTTACACGACACATATTATCATTCAAAAACATTTAATCAAATTACCTTATAGGCATGACTTTCGTAAGAAAGAACTGTAGTTAAGACAAGTCTAAACTGACCTCTAGATTCTTCCTTTCTAGCAAGGTTAACTTCTACGTTTTCCAACACCAATCAACATATAACTAAATCTACATAATAATCGGTGTTCAATTTATTACATCAAATATACAATTAATAGAAAACATGGCAAGAAGAACATATGAGTTACCTAGTGTAAACATTATGTCATACCTTCTATTTTATAATTATTTCTTCCATTTAACTAAGTCTCAAATGATCCTATATCCCGGAGCTCAACATATGTCCAAGATAGCTAGCTAGAGATAGTTAATGAGATAACTTAATACAATGCAAATTTCCTAATATATTATACCTGCATGTATAAAGAAACAATTTACTGCATATATAAAATACCAATAAATATCCAACGACTTTTTTCTCCTTAAACATGGATTTAAATTCATCTATGATAAATCGGGCATGTGTTTAGAGGTGTCAAATGGGTGTGTTGAGTCGAATTTGGAGGGGTCAAAATAAAATGTGTTGAGTTAATAATTGAGTTGGTTATTAATCCGCCCAAATGTTATTAATTGGACTAAAACAAATTGAGTCAAAATGGGCTAAACAATGGGTAGTCCAACCCGCCCAACTCTTGCTAATGTTATTCATGTATGAATTTGATCTATATATCAGCCAAACTTTTAGATGGGCTGAATTAAACTGATCAACATGAGTTGAGTTAATAAATGACGCTAATGAGTTTATTTAGAATATCAGGCTGTTCTGACTTAGAATAGTCCAATCAGTCTGTGGAATATGTGGAATTGTTAGAGATAGTCAAGGTGATTTAATCATGGTTTTCTCTATTTCAGTTCAATGTAGCAGTAGCAATATCGCTAAATGAAGCTACTGCAGCAGAGTTTGGAGTGAAAGGGTGTTGTCTCAATGGAAATACTTAGAACTTGGCTAAATGCACAACCAACATGGTGACAAAGGACGACACTTTCTAGTTGAAGCTTAACCAGATTGTGGATAAAATCATTAACTACAAGAAGAGGGCTGGAATCCAAATCACTCACCGCTACAGAGAAGGAAACCAAGTAGCAGATTTTCTTGTTGCCTTTTTCATTTTAAGGACACAGGTAGACACTAATGTGCCAAAAGAACAAATACTAGTGTGCCTACTATAACCAAACATGGAAAATGAACAACAACTACAAATCATAGAGACAAAGTGAGTTGGTAGAAGAGAAATGGAGGAGGAGGAGACATAGGTTTGTCTGAAGTATGTCAACGCGGGCTACAAGTTAAATATTTTTTGAAAAAAACAAAAAAATGTATAGCATTAAAAGCGCGGGGAAACTAACCACGCCATTAATTTTTTACGTATAATGTAACAAACTAGAATTCTCAACACAAATACTCGAGTACTGTATAATCACTCATAACCAAATTACAACACCAACACTTAAACTATTGAATTAGGAAACTATTGAAATAACAAGCAACTAAGAATAGATATAAGAATGGAGGATGAGAAACTTAGACTCTAGAAAGTGTTAAGAATTCATCACCAACTTAGTTAATATCTATGGCATGCCAGAGAAGTATCTAGATATTCAAAGTTGTAAAGAAATAAAAGGATATATCTAGAATGATTGTTCCTGCGAGAAAGTGTAGAAAGATTGTAAAAGGGATAGTTCTAGAATTATGTAGTTGGAGGAACATTCTAGAGTAGAATAGTACATATCCTTCACTCGATCCTTCCCTCGATCACCACCTATAAATAAAGGTGGCCATTTGAGTTGTAGCCAAGAAAGAAATAAAGTAAGCAATCAAGTAAGGAGTGCGTGCACACAAGACAAGAGTGGGTGCTCAACCTAGACCCCAAGTAAATATATTGTTGGGCTATCTAATTCTTGAGCCTCTTTGTGGTTTAGCCCTAGGCCCAACAACTTGGCTAGCGCATGGGCTATCTGTGTTCACAACATATAATTCCATCCCCAAGTGGATACTATTTATATACTATTCAATCTACACATGGATACTATTTATATACTACTCCACTAGTTTAAACTAGAAAAATCAGGAAGGCATGATATTGTGACATGACAAAAAACAAAAACAACAGAGAAAACCAAACAGAATAAAAATGGAAAAAACCAAACAAATGAAAAGTTTCAAATAAGTGTATCGATATAAATGATAATTGCAACAACTCATATCTCACAGTCTTGAGATTTTCAAAAGTCACAAAGAAGGGAATGCATCATCCTTCGAAACCATCAATTGTCTAAGTTTTAAAATCTTCAAAATAAACAAACAAACAACATGAAATTAAACCATCATAAATCAGAGCAACCCAATGCTGCTTTGATTTTTAAAATTATGCTGCTCAAAAGGCAATGAACAGAAGCCACTACCTCCATTTGTTGTTGCTGGGAGGTTGAATTATTATGACCACAAATCAATATTTGAAAAGCCACTGTCAAAATTGAACCATTTTGTGCATTTGCAGTACTGTCCCTATCCGAGGAGAGGCGACCGTCGGGACTTATGATGATATCTGAGGGTAAAATGGGAACTTTTGTTGCATCACCTCCATTGACAATTGAAGTGACTTTTGGTAACTCTACGGGTGTATATACTAAAAATGCTCCCATTCTATGAATGTTGTCTCTTGGAGCACTAACATTTCCTTTTGCATATAAGGCTGCATACACATTACAACAATTAAGAAATACTAGTGGAAGTACTAAAAGATATAATGTGAAGAAGATTTTCAAACTATCAGTGTATATAAATTAAATGCAACAAAATATAGTCTTTGTTTTTGTGTGTGTTTGTATTCTTAACTGACTACAAGTCAATAGTGAAATTGGACCATAGAAAATGCCTTTTGATTCAATAATCAAATATTAAAAGACCTAAAGGACGAAAAGAAACAAGTTAGAAACTTTGATATTTCTATATTTGAAAAAAATAATTCAATCATAAATATTATTATTTGATTCTTGAAAAATGTCATTATTACTTGATAATTTAAGCAGAAAATAGCAAAAGGTAAAGAAATAAATATGAAAAATACCTGAATGATTGTGATACTATTTCCTGGAAAAGTTCTTGTTAGCACTCGAGCTAACTCAACCACATTATTCCCACCGGTCAAAATATTCCACTAGAAAAAAAATTCAAATGATAACATTATCATAATTTAATTGTCAAATTTAAGTTTGTGAGATGAATATTGTTTAAAATCATATAATTAATGTTGAATATAAAGGAAACTGAAGATATGGAACATGTTAAACAACCTGGTCCTATCAACGTGTACAACGGAGTTAGAATCACACTAGGATTGTTGAAGATAAAGAAAACTGAAGATATGAAAGGGGTTAAACAACCTAGTCCAATCAACGTGTACAACGAAGTTAGAGTTACACTAGGATTAGACTACTTAATTATATCTACTAGGCTGCTACTTCTTGTACTAGCAGAAGTTGACTAGGATTAGATTATTTATAATTGCATTATTACTATAGTAGTAATAGGTATTGTGATAGGACTATAAAGTATAGCTAACTTAGAACTCTACAATTCTCTCCCTTTATAAGAAGCATGTACTCAAAAAATTTAATCATCAATACAAACCTTGATTTCTCTAATCAGAGCTTAAAAGCTCTTCCACTCTCTGTGATAAAAATAAAACCACACGTTCATGTCACGACCCGGGAGCACCCCCTAGTCGTAACCGGCGTACTCGACCTCGAAGAGGTCTAATACAAGCCTCTTAGCATTCATTCATCGCATAGAAACTAAAACCATAAGGAATTTAAAACTTTCTTTACCAAGAAAAACATTG
>JAJOOS010021023.1:0-12064 GCA_029582725.1 Solanum chiquidenum
ACGTGCGCTACATCTTCTCGTGATGTAGGTTCAGGTTCTCAGCATCCAGATCACGCTTAGATCGGTTCCCGATCTTCAGTTCAGCAGCATCAGTGGTGAGTCCTCATTCTTCGAGGACTAGTGACATGTTTATTTTTATCGCTTTTAGTCTTTAGTTTCAGTTTTGCTAGATCTTGTTGGGGCATGTCCTAGCATTTCTAGTCAGATTAGAGGCTTATTTCAGACATAGTTAGATTCATCTTGCTTTTGAGTTAATAACTTCCTTGTATTAAACTCATCAGTTTTCATAAATCTCAGTTATAGTATATGGGTATTCCCCATCTTTCCATCTTATTTATGAATTAGCTTCTGCACAAATTCTATTATTCAGATTATATTTAGTATGCTCATGATCATGCTAGCAGGGTTAGCTTGGGATCACTTGTGGTCCTAGGTCCCGTGTCCACGTCTCGGGGGTAGTCTCGGGGCGTAACAAGTAGTACCTTGTCTGGTATATTTTTTCATGCTATGTATAACTAATGCTTACTTTATTGTGTGTTGAGCAGGGGCGGACCCACATAGAGGCATACGGGTGCTCGAGCACCTATTAACCTCGTCTCAAATTATAATGTGTGGAAATTAACAAGTATTTGTATAAAGTTAACATAGATCATCTAATGAACAAATGATCTAACTGGTCCACTGGCTCTAGGGTGGATGCTTTAGACTCTTTTAGTGTTGTTGACCTTGAGTTCAAATCTCGCTTTTCACATGTTTTTTTTATATTCTTGACTCCTGAGGAGTGTATTAGTAATATCATGTGCTTCTATGTTTAATGACGCTTGAGGAGTGTATTACTAACACCATGAAATTCTATGTTTATATAACACCCTGAATTTTTTTTGAGCTAAGACTCGAACCATTCTTCGTTGTAAATAGGATTTTATCGAGGAATTTAACATTTCTTAAGTGTTAAGGTTACTAGATGTAGCACCTTGATTTCCAAAGAGAACTAAATTGGAAATAGCAAAATCTGAAATTTTGCATGTTAGGCTTAAGTTTTGAGTTTTGGATCAACTTCAAACAACCATAACTCTTAGTACAGGATGTGTTAGGTGGGATACACGATAACTAATGAACTGTCTTTGAATTATCTTTTCAACTCCATCGAGTTTGCTAAGTTTCGAGGTCGGATGAGAGATATATGCCCTTTTGAAGTCAGGTTGTCCAGTTAAAAAAAGTTACCCGAAAATAGTGAAGGGTATTATGGTCTTTTACTTACCCAATCAGATTTTATTCGTTTTTAGTAAGGTTTAAGGGTCTAATCCTATTAGGTTCAGTTTTATAATCCTAATTTACGCCTAGGGTTTTAGTTGAGAGTTCAAGAAGAGAAACGAAGAGAAAAGAGGACAAAAGAGGACAAATGAGGAGAGGATCAAAGCGTTCGTCGAGTATCTTGAGTTTTGTTGCAGATTTTTGCTATATGTTTGATCCCTAAGAGATATGTAAGCTTCCATAGTGTTGGGGTTTTTCACCCACACGCCAATCATGTTATTTTCAGCGTAATTTTGTTCTCAAAAGTTGAAGGATTTAAGTACCTATCAAGAAGTTCATTCTAAATCTTGTTTTGTTGGTATTTTGATGATTTCTTGAGTGAAAGTAAGTGTTTTGAGTATTCTTTTGAGTAGAGTAGTGTGCACTTAGATTGGATAATTGAATCTAAGGAAATCTTGAGAAAAGAAATTGATTAAAAGCGATTAAGGATCAGAAAATGAGAGACAAAATTTCTCGGAATTGTTTGGGGAAATGGTGGCGCAACGCGCCACGGATGCGCCAGCAGAGCTGGCATGGCACGCCAACAGTGCGCTAGGATGGTGTCTCTAAAGTTTAGGGCTGGCGCCCCGCGCCAGGAATGCGTCAGGGTCGCCTGCCCCAACTCCTTTTCCGCCGGTTGTCCCGTTTGAGTCCCTTTTAGGTGTACCTTCACTCCCTTTGATTCTAACTACTCTAAAATACTTCTAAACACCCAGAAATCGTTCATAACATGAATCATAATCTTGAATTCATAATTCAAATTTAAGGTAGAGTTAAGAGTCAAGTCTTGAGAGTTCTTTCGAAAATTTTGAGAAAGTCCCTTTCAGTCTTTTCGAGGTGTCTTCTACAATTTCTAATAACTTGTTTCAAGACTCAAGCAAGTGAGCATGAGAGTGAGGAGAATGTATTCATGAGTCTACATTATCATCACTAAATTCTTCATATCATAGACCAAAACTCTTGAATTCATAATTCAAATTAAAGAGAGAGTTAAGAGTAGAGTTCAAGAAAGCCTTTGAGTTCCATTGTGGGTCCTTTGAGATCAACTATCGATTTGAAATAAGTTTTGAGCAAGTAAGTATGAGAATCAGAAGAGTTGTATACATGATTTCCATGTTGTTATGTAGACCCTCGAGTCGAGTCGTTCATGCCTATAAATTCCACATGAACTGCATAAGTTGAGTATCTTTGAGAGGAATAGTACATTCAAGTTCTAAGTCTTGAGTATTGAGTTCCTAACCTATTTGAGATTATATTCCTAATCATGGGACTATTACATGTTACCCATGAAGTCCTTGAGTCTAGTATTCCATGAACACAACTCCGCATGAACCCTACAAGTCGAGCACTCTTGAGATGAGAAGTATCTTTGAGTCCTTGAGTTGAGTAGTTCATGCTCATAATTCCGCATGAACCCTATGAGTTGAGCATTCTTTTGAAATGAGTAGTATTATTGAAGTTCTTGAGTTCCAAGCATTGAGTTCTATCTATGGTTATTGAAAACCTTGAATTGAGTCGTTGACGGCCATAATTCGGCATAAACCCTATTTTAAGAAGTCTTTTACAAATGCTTTAAACTTGTTTTAAGACTTGAGTTGAGTAAAGAGTAATGAATGAAGATCATTTTGTTCAAAAGAGTATATGGGAACTATGTATTCCCAAAGAGTAAATGTTTTCACATTTAAGCAAGAGAGGAAACTCCGATTTCCAAAAGAGCCTTTGAGCTAGTTTTTCAGTAAAAAGTAAATGCTTTCACAATTAAGCAAGAAGAAACACTGATTTCCAAGAAAGCCTTTGGGCCAGTTTTTGAGTAATTATATCAAACCATAGAAAGAGTTATGTTTTTAAACATATGAACTAGTTATATTTTGGGAGTAGTATTGAACACCGATATGGGGCAGAGTTCAGACAACTCACAGCCCCCATAAACCATGTAGCCAATGTGGGTAGAAAGGGTTATAGTTTTTAGGTGATTCCTTAGTGATTTTTAGCATAGATTAGTAGATCCACATAGTAGTTAGGTTCTATACCCCTGGCAAGGTATAGGATGGCCCTGGCAGCGTGAGGCAAAACGATGTATCATCACATAGCTCATAAGTGATTGTTGTTGTTTAGAGAAACTCCCACAGAGATATTTTGTATTCTTATTTAAACAGAGTTTATTTTATATTTTCGTATACAAACAAAGTTTATATTGTATCCTTGCATACAAACTGAGTATATTGTATTCGTAAATACATTGAGTTACTTTCTACTATTTTAAAAGCTTTCTATATATTGCATCTTTTATTGTTGCTTTATATTGAGTTGAGTATCCAGAGTTTGAGTACCAAGAGTCGAGTGTTTTATTATTGAGTTGAGCCTTATTTTACTGAGTTGAATATCTTATTATTGAGTTGAGCCTTATTTTACTGAGTTGAATATCTTGTTGTTTAGTTGAGCCTTATTTCATTGAGTTCAATATCTTATCGGTGAGTTGAGTATCTTATTCCTGAGTTGTTGAGTCACTACTACAAAAATGGGATTTAGCGACAATTGTTCTGGGACACAAATCTAATTGCCGTGAATGTATTCACACAAGACTAAATATTTGTAACGACCCAAGCCATCGTTAATTAGAAAAAGAAAAAAATTGGGAAATTCTGGGCCACTGTCCGTCAGGGCAGGCCAGATGCCGCTAGTGCAGCGGTGCCAGGGTGGGGTAAGTTGGTGCCAGAGCGGGATAGGTGAGACAAAATGTAAATAACGTGAAATTCTATTTCCTCCTTCTTCCTAAAATACCTAAATTATTCGTAAAACACCATAGAAACCCCCAAAAAGGCTGCTCTAAGCTTGGGGAAGAGGGAGGAAGAGATTTCTAGCATGAAGATGTCGATGGATCGCGGATTTCCTGTCAAGATCACCGTCACAAATCCTGGAAACAAGAATCAAAGACCAAAACTCCGTGCAACTGCTTGGCACCCAGGTAGGCTAGGTTTTATGAATTAAGTAGCTATAAATATGTCCCCACTAAGTATTATATATAAATCAACAGTAGGATTTATGTGTAGGCCTTCGTGCATCGAACGAAATATGATTAAATCCTAGGAAGAAGCCTTAGATGATGAGCTAGGGTTAGGTATGGTTGAATTAATGCTTATATGATATACATGGATGAGTAGTTCATTGGTTATGGTTGTGATTCTATGATTGTGTGTTGTAGGTTGTTTATTGCTTCATTGTAATACATACATGTATGAACGAAGAATTATATGCTGTGAATCACTCTTGTTGTATGTTTGTGATGACATACTTGTGATTGTTATTGTGGCTTGTGAATGGATCGGGTGTTGCATTCCGACACACTAACTTGGATCGGTTGCCACGTTCCGGCATAATTATAGGATCGATTTCCACGTTCCGACATAAACATTGAATCGGGTACAACATTCTGGTATGCTAACAGATTGGGTTTGGGTTCCATGAGAGGACCAATGACTTGACTTAACTGTGATATTTAAGAATCGTGAAATTGATTGTGGTTCGTAATGGTAAATTATATTGTGATTCCCCGGAGTGGCTATATGTCTATGAGAACTTATATGTGATTATTCTTTGTATTGAGTAAACTTGTTGCGTATTGTGTTGTCGAATGAAATGGGGAAAAGCCAATGGTTCAAGGGCCGAATGATTGATAGCAAGGGTTGTTCGCGTGTTGTGATGACGAGGAGTGGGGGTAGTGTTCGTGATGAAATTGCTTAGGTGGATTTCACTTTGGAGGAATGGGTTGTGGGTAGTAGCTAGAATCTTGACGTAATGTACTGTGTGGCCTTGGCAGGGTAATATGAAGAGGAAGTAAGGGTATGATGGGAGCGGTTAGTCGGAAATTCTTGTAGTTGTGTTGGGAATTATTCTGTGTTAGAATGTTTAGGCTATGATCAAGAACCTAGTAAGTAGGTTGACCGAAAGAGTGGTTATCAATTAGAGTACTAGTGTAATTTTGAGGTTTTCAAGAGAGGGTAAAGGTGGAGAAGCGAGTGGTTTATTGCTGGTTGTTTTCTTATGTTATGTGGTGGGCGTCAGGTTGACCGATGATGCCTACCAGTACGTGTGGTTTGTACTGATACTACTCTTGCTATGTCTTTTTGACATAGTCTGGATGCAGGTGGGTGATGTTTCCTTAGATGAAGATGAATAATCCTCCAGCAGCTTCTACTTTTCCTTCCGCATGGTGGGAGCTGTGTCTTTTATTAAATTATGTCCAGTTTGTACTCTTAGTAGCTCTTGTACTTGTTTAGACTAGATTCTTGGGGGTGTTAGTTACTTACAAGTTTTCACTTTAAATTGTTTAAAAGTTTTATTTATGAAAACCCTATGATTTCGTTTACCTCCATTTTTCGTTAATTTTTCTGCATTATTTAACTATTGGGATATGAGGGTTTGTGCCCGCACGGCTCAGTGGGTTGGGTCGTGACAAATTGGTATCAGAGCCCAAGTTATCGGTCTCCAGTATAAGAGGAAAATGTGGACTAGACTTCTGCGGATTGATGTGTTGATGTCCACATCCAATCTTCAGGAAGCTAGGAAGCATTCTAGGAAATAGTTGAACTCATTCTCTCCTTTCGTCCGAAGTGTCGTGTCTGGTATGCGTTGAGTCCAATTGGTACCTCCCGATTCCAATTGGTATCTCAACAAAGTGGACCGGAGGTCGTGGTCACGACTGAAGGAACACAAGCAAGGTAAATTGGAACTGAGAAGGTTCCAATTGGTATTTGGCCCTAGGGGCGGTGTAAATACATGGATGATCGGTAATGGTCATCCATGGAAAAAAGTAACTAATTAAATATTTTGGACTTGTCTGTGAGTTGTAACCTGAATTCTGAGAATGCGTGCTTATTGTTTCCTGAATTAACTGTGAATGTGAAAGTTGTAATTGCTTGAATGTAATTATGTGCACTATAAATGTGTGTCTAAACTTTGATATGTGCAATGTGTTGGCTTAATTGATTGAAATTATGCAAGTTGTAATGACTTGAGTATTGTGAAGCCCGTCGGATCCGATGAGGCGGGATTATTCCTGCCAAGGCGAGACCGCCAGAGCGGGAACTCTTCCGCCAGAGCGGGATGAGGTGAGGCAGAATCTCAGCCTGCCCTCTCTAGTTTTCCAAGTTTCTCGATAAGGACCCCAAATGGTATTCGAGCTAACCCCTATAATTCTATCAGTATTCAACATTCGAGAATAGTTTATAAAACTTAGTAATTAACCATTTCCTACGGAAAAAGCAGTAAATCTAGCATCCAAGTGCTTACAAAATATAAGAAAGGTAGAAAGATAAAAACCAAGTTGTCCGAAAATTTACAAGCCCAAGAAGGGCGAAAACCAAATCAGGGACTCTGGGACTGGGATGTGTCAACATCTGAGCATAGATTCTCCGGAGGCATAAGACTTGTCACGGACTCGTCCAGGAAAGTGAAGTGCTGGAAATATCCTTTGTCGACCTGGGGAAGCTCCTGACCAGCGGTAACACAGCTGAATATGGTCCTCACGGTCTTCCATATTCAGACTTTCAGATGATCCCTCTCCAGACCCTTTCTTCTCTCCTGGCGTACTCCCGACGGAGCATCTCAACCTCTAGGGCAGTGTTGGGTGGAATCAAAGTGAAGTCAACAAATGCACTCCCCAATCTCTTCCAGACGACCGCCAGATCCTCCTCGACCCATTCACCTGAGAGTGGGTCCTCGTCGTCTGAATCCATGGGTGCCTTACTATTGCTAGCCCTGCCCGTTCTCCTCCTCTTGCTCCAAGAAGTAGAACTTGCTCTAACCAAAAGAGGGTGAAAAGGGGGATCCATAGGAATCACCTCATCGGCGTCAAAAGGTGGCACTCCCGCCCGCTTGCACAACGCCGTAATAAGTCTTGGTAAGAAGAAAGCCTTCTTATTACCCCGGTAGAACATCTTCCACTCCGAAATGACTTGTGCCCCCGGTAGGTCTGAGAAAAGATTACGTTGGTGCGGTTGCCCGACGAGTGGATCCTCCTAGTCATCAAATGTAGCCACCTCTTAGCATCAGGCGACCAATTTGTGCTAGTATTGCCCTCCGCAGTGGCCCAATAGACTCGGTCCCGATGGGCAGGATCCACCAGGGTGTTTCTTAGCCATTCCAGATCCATCTCCCTTAGCTTGGCCTCGTACTCAGCATTCGAGACCTCCAGCACCTCTAGAGCCTCATTAATGGCGGTGGCATTCAGGGGAATATCAACTCCCCAGATACGGATGACCAGGTGAGGGTCGTCCCATCGCACAATAGGCAGGATGACGTACAACTCCCTCACCCAAGTGGAACATACATTCGGGGGAGCCTCAGTCAGTGGAGTCCATCCGAACTCCATCAGGCGAGCATAAAATGCAGGCGCCTTCTCCTACAGCTTGAGTAACACAAACCCTCTCTCACAGCAGCACCCCATATTTCTATTGTCATGATGCCTCTCCCAACTAGCAACATCGAGAAATCGGATGAAGGGTAGGTTTTCCTCATTTAGCCCTGCCATTTGGAGAAGCCTGCAAGAGATGGAAAATACGCATTAGAACAGGATAGAAATAGACAGTTTAAGGTGGGAAAAAGGGAAGAGGGAAAAATCCTGAGTTGGGGACTCAGGCTACTGGTTCCCTAAATCCCGCCACAACGGGATGAAGGTCGCCAAAGTAGCCTTCATCTGGGACGAACAACAGGCGCGTTCATGGCGCTTTTTCATCCCAAAATCCCCGTTTTCAATAGAATTTCAACAGATCAGAGTATATTAACTACCCTAGAACCTAAATATACAATTATTTCAACAAAATAACCCATAAATAGTGCCCAAATATGAGATTTATGTCAAGAGACCCTTCAACTTCCCCCACCCGTTTTGGTATCGATTTAACCGAATTTCTAAAAAATCCTTACACCCAAGACGTTGTGGAGACATTGGGGACATAAGGGAAGTGTCCATGCTACGTTTATCTATCAAAACTAGCAACCTACTTTCTTTTTCGAATAACTACCTAAAAACCATCTAATTTCGATTAGTTAATCGTCATGCAATCGTTGTTAATTAAGGATAAAAGTAAAGTACGTAAGGAACAAGAATATTACCTGAGTTTTGATGTTCGAAGGAGAGTGATCGGGAAGATTTTTGGGAGAGTTTGAGTGAAAAGGGATAAATGAGGAAAAATATTACTCATTCCCCCTTTACTGTTTCCGATTTCCCGCTTTAGCGGGAGTATCCTCACCACAGCGGCCCCGCCTCAGTGAGAGGGTTGCCGCCCTGGCGGGTCAGACTCTGTAGCTTTAACACTTTCATTTCTTCGTGTGTTACCTTGATTTTTCTTTGTCTTTGGGTATAGTACGTTTTATTGGAAAAACGCGGACTAACACAAAAATATATATGGTCAAAATAATGGAAATAAATGGGAAAATAATAACATCAAGAATTTTACGTGGAAACCCTTTTTAAAGAAGGGAAAAACCACGGGCCATGAGGAGCAATTGATATCACTATAGTAAGGAATTTTACACTGTGTAGTCACGAATACAATACTCAAAGTGACTACTACACACTCAAAAGGAATAACACTCTTTTGATTTCCACCTTATTAAAATATCGCTCACACTCTATTTTTCTTCACAGACTATTTTTCTTGTATTGTCTATGGAATACCTCACTTTTCTCTCAAAATGGTTTTTTTTCTCTAACTTGGTGTGTTCTACAAATGAGAAATAATGCTCTATTTATAGAAGGAGAAAACCATGCCTATGTCACTAATGACATAGGCAAATGTAGCAAAGTCCAAAGGGGTTGCAAATCTTGCCAACCATGAAATCTTTTATTTTCAACTCTTATCACTATTCCTTTTTAACAATTACTTGTAGCAATTGAGCAGCAAAAATTGACCGAAAAATATGGGATGGACTCCACAAATCTCCCTCTCCAATCCCATTTACCAGAAGGAGGTGTCTCCATTTTCTTTAGAGAGAACTTATACCCACAAGTTCTTTGCATAACTCGAACTTGTCTTTCGGTATCACCTTAGTCAACACATCCGCAGGATTTTCACTTGTGTGAATATTTTTAACGTGAAGTGATTCACTCTCCACTTGCTCACGAATCTAATGATATTTGACGTCGATGTGTTTTGTTCTTGCATGGTACATGGAGTTCTTGGTGAAGTCTATTGCACTCTGGCTGCCACAATAGACAATATACTCCATCTGATGCAAACCAAGCTCATGAAGAAATCTCTTTAGCCATATCATCTCCTTGCCAGCTTCAGTAACTTCAATATACTCAACTTCAGTTGTAGATAGCGCAACACACTTCTGCAACTTCGATTGCCATGATATAGCTCCCCCTGAAAAAGTAAACAAATATCCAGTAATGGATTTTCTGTTATCAAGGTCACCTGTCATATCAACATCTGTATAGCCCTTCAAGATTGGATCGGATGCTCCAAAACACAAGCATTCATCTAAGCTTCCTCTAAGATACCTGAGTATCCACTTCACAGCTTCCCAATGCTCTTTTCCCAGATTTTTGATAAATCTGCTGACAACACCAACTGCGTGAGCAATATCAGGTCTAGTGCATACCATTGCATACATTCAACTTCTGACTATGGAGGAATATGGAACTTTGACCATGCTCTCTTTTTCCTCCCTAGCTGTGGGACACATCTTCTTGCTCAACTTCATATGACCAGCAAAAGGTGTGCTAACAGGTATAACATTCGTCTTATTGAAGCGCTAGAGTACACATTCAATGTACTTCTTCTGTGACAGATAAATCTTCCTTTCATCTCTGAGACAAGTAATTCTCGTACCCAAAATTTATTTGGCATGACCCAAGTCTTTCATAGAAAAAGACTTACATAACGCTTTCTTCAACTCGTCAATCTTGGAAGTATTCCTGCCCACAATTAAAATACCATCCACATACAACAAAAGGATGATAAAGTCATTGTTAGTAAATTTTTGTACAAATACCCAATGATCTGAAGAAGTCTTCTTATAGCCTTGCTCCCCCATAAAAAATTCAAACTTCTTGTACCATTGTCTAGGAGCTTGCTTTAGGCCATAGAGACTCTTTCTGAGTTTGCACACAAAATTTTCTTTACCATCTACTTTGAAACCCTCAGGTTGTTCCATATAAATCTCTTCTTCTAGGTCACCGTGAAGGAAAGTCATCTTCACATCCATCTGCTCAATCCATCTGCTCAATATCTAAATTAAGACTAGCAGCCAAACCTAGAACTGTACGAATTGAGGACATTTTCACAACAGGAGAAAATATTTCGTCAAAGTCAATACCTTTCCGTTTGACCAAATCCCTTAACAACCAATCTAGATTTGTACCTAGGATTCAAGTTATGCTCTTCAACTTTAACTTTGAACACCACTTGTTCTTCAAAGCTCTCATGCCTTTGAGTAATTTTACCAACTCATAAGTGTGGTTCTCATGCAGTGACTTCATCTCATCTTGCATGGCTTCAATCCATTAATCATTGTGCTCATCTTCCATGGCCTCCTCAATTATTCAGGTTCTCCCCCGTCAGTGAGTAACACATACTCATTGGGTGAATAACGAGAGGAAGGAACCCATTGTCTTGTGGACCTCCTAAGCAGAATATTTGATTCGTCCACAACTTCATGAGCAGGAGGATCATGAATAACAAAATCATTGTTATTATCAACATCAACATGTTGATTCGATACATGGTTATGGGCATCATCATGATCATCAAGCCCAACAAGATAATGCATACTTGTGTGAGGAACTTCATCTAGATGAACTATGCCATCAAAACTTGAAGATTCTAGCTTCTCCGCTTTGTCAATATCTTCAATTGTTTGATTCTCCATGAAAATAATATCACTGCTTTTCACAAGTTTCTTCTCAATTGGATCATGTAGCCTATAACCAAATTCATCAAGGTCATACCCAATGAATATGCATTGCCTTATCTTGGCATCTAACTTTGTCCTCTCATCTTTCGGAATATGTACAAAAGCTTTGCAACCAAATATTCTCAAATGGTCATAGGAAACATCATTTCCATACCAAACACTATTTGGTACATCATTTTTCAAAGCAACAACAGGAGATATATTAATAACATGTGCAACGGTCAATAAAGCCTCACCCCAAAATGAGTTCGGCAACTTTGCTTCAGAAAGCAAACATCTAACTCTTTCCATCAAGGTCTTGTTCATCCTCTCAGCCAAACCATTAAGTTGAGGAGTCTTAGGAGGAGTCTTCTGGTTTCTAATACCTTGATGCTTGCAGTATTCGTCAAATGGTCCACAATATTCACCACCATTATCAGTACAAATACATTTCAGTTTCTTTCCAGTTTCTCTTTCAACTGAAGCTTGAAACTGCATGAAGACACCTAACATTTGGTATTTAGTCTTCAATACATAGACCCAAAGTTTTCTTGAGCAGTCATCTATAAAAGTGACAAAGTAGAGTGCACCACCCAATGTCCTTGTCTTCATCGGACCACATAAATCAGAGTGCACCAACTCAAGCAACTCTATCTTTTTCAAAGGAGGGTAGTTGAAACGACCCCAAAAATGCCCGAAAATGTGCTTCGGAAACACCTATAATTGTAATTTCCATATATCTCAAAATCCGTGCATGATTTCGGAAATTCGATTTCATATTCTTATTCAGGGGGTCAAATTGAGTGGGAAATGGGTCTAACCCAAATTTTAGAGCAACCGTATCAAAATCCGAAATTTCCAAGTGAAGCCT